>VACF01002350.1:0-84013 GCA_006891605.1 Pleurozium schreberi
ACATGCACTCCCTTGCTGAAAATCTAATTTTTTTTCCGATCGGATGCTTGGATCAAAAGTTATGCTGCCCTAAACTTTTTGGGCAGCTTGAGCAATTTGGGAATCTTTGAAGAATCTTTTGCAAAAATGCTTGAAAACTTTTGAAATTTGGTCAGCGTGTACTTTACATGATACTAGATGCAAATGTCAAAAAAATAACCATGTGTAGTATAAGAATCTCATTCTAGAAGGAGTTAAAGTTTGCTGGCCCTTTTCGGCAAGGTTGAAAAAAAAAAAATTCTTCTAACTTCAAACGTTATAATCTTTCAATCCGTATGGTGAAAGTTTCTGAAATTTTTTCCACACATTCCTAGAGAAGTCTAGTACAAATTTGTACGGTTGAATTTTGAAAAAGAAACTTCTTTTTTTTCACTTTTTTCTAGTTGCCCTAAAAGGTGGCAGTTTTGACAATTTCTGCCCAAAATGTGCCTCGGTCCTTTAGGGTTAACATTTTAGAACAGGAAAAAAAACAAAAAATAAAAATAAAAATTGTTTTTTTTTCGGACAACAGGGTTAGCAATTCCCAGACTGCATTGGGGACAGTCAAGGGAACAACCCCGAAACGGGCCTCCACTGCCCTCAAACATCTTCTAATAAATGTCTATAATTGAATGGATGAATTTACAAAGAATAACTCAAATATGTTTTGAAACTATACAATGACAATACTAAAATTTGAATAAATAAGTGCACATATATTTAGGTGGAAATAAGTATAGTATGTTCTCTATATTCTATATTTTCATAGATGAAGAGAATTTCCTTACTTTTAAAAAAATTGCAAGGTATACTACAATTGGCCATCTAAGTCCTCATTATAGATTCTTTCTTTTTGTATTACATCAACTTATAAATATGTTGTATTTTCAATTCCATAAGTTTTTTAATTAARCAACCTTAAGAATGTTTTTTTAATAAATTTTAACCCCTAAAAGACTACGGAGCCTACTTTGGTTTTTTAAGAGCTTCAATAGATTTTGTTGACTTCATAGTTTGGAAATTTTGCATGAAACATTAAAGATGGATGCTCATCTACATGTGAAACTTAAGGTCATTATGATAATTATTGCAAAAGTTAGAAAGCCTTTTTCAATTTCAAAGTCAAACTGGGCAACAAAAAATATAATCTAAAGAAAGACTTGTTATTATTTTTGGATTGTGTGGATTGATACCTACTCAAAAACATTTAAATCAGGCAATTCTAAATATCAAGGTGAAAGTTACAAGGAGTTTTATTTTGTGGGTAWTGAAGGTAGAAAAATACATATGTAATGTAGTCTTTTGCCTACAAATGAAAATAGAAAGATGTCACTAATTTGCTAGAGCACTCTTACCACTGGGATTAACAATTTTCAATTTCATGTCTTGAACTCTTGAAGTGCCAAAGTTGCTGAATGATTGCTATTTTAATGAAATTTGGCATCTATCTTTTTTTTACTTTAAATGTTCAAATCTTGCAAAGTTGCAATTTGTGTAGTTAATGTTATTGAAATGTTAGTATGTTACTTTGATACAATCTCCAAGACTCCTATTAGAGACATAAGATATGGCATTAAGGCAAGAAGGCAAAAACTTATGATTGAATTCCAAATTAACTCTCTTGTCACTACTAAAAAAGAAGGGTGTAAATGACCCATCCACAATGACTATGCTCACAAAAATGACTGCAAAATAGTCATTCTGGAGTCATTCTTGTCGATGTAGTCGTTGTGGACAAGTCTTTTACACCCCATTTTTTGTAGTTATGGCGAATTTCAAAAAATTGGCGATGTTCTGTTAGTTTGGCACTTTTTACGGTTCAGACCGCACAGTCTGAAATCTAAACCTGGCATAGATTCTTGAGATCTACGCCTGTCTTAAATGACTAAAATCTACACTACTCCTAGATGTTTCAGACCGCGCGGTCTGATATCTAAAGCTATCATAGATTTTTGAAATCTACATAGGTCCTAGATTTTCTGAAATCTATACGCGTCATAGATTTTTTAGTTAAGACTACACGGTCTGAACTGGAAAATGGCATATGGAATATTGCCAATTTTTTGAAATT
The DNA here is from genome assembly GCA_006891605.1 of Pleurozium schreberi. Classification (NCBI taxonomy): domain Eukaryota; kingdom Viridiplantae; phylum Streptophyta; class Bryopsida; order Hypnales; family Hylocomiaceae; genus Pleurozium; species Pleurozium schreberi. Next base: position 2,090 of record VACF01002350.1, read on the forward strand.
TGCCATAGTTTTTTTTAATTTTATTTACCAGAAATAGTGATTGTCTGGGTAAAATATAGACATATAATCAAATACTTATTGCCTATTGGGGTTAAAGGATCCATGACCCTAGAGAAGAAATGAAACCAAAATAAAYCGTCATTTATACTTTTGTTAAACTCAAACAACCTTAACCCTTGAAGGATGGACCAGTGGCCGTGGAAATCGTGCATTTTAATATCGTGTGACATCATCTACTTTGAAAAAGCCAAATACACTCATTGGAAGTCAAAATACTGTAGAAGATCTTCCCTTTCCACACCTAATACCGAGGATGAATTATTGGGTTTTTGTCCTACACGGAAAGATTCTTTGTCATTTGTCARACGCAAAACGTCCTTGTTGACGTTCAAGGGTTAACATATGTTTCCTCAAAATGGTATATTCCATAATCTTTGAGCCTTTTTCCATTCATTTTCTTGGATTGGTATGAAATTAAGAATTTTAGACCACACRAACTAAAATTTGAGATTGATATACATTTCAGATTGCACCCATAGTCTAAACGTAAAAGTGCCAAGTTTGTGGAACGCCTTCATTTTAACAAAATATTTGTTCCTTTAAAAAAAATCATTTGAACATCCAAATGTGGCAAATTAAATCACTGACTGTACTTCGAGAAAAATTTGGCAATTTTTTTTTTTTTCTTCTTTACGATTTCATCATTCAAAATTACCAAAAAAATCTTCCAGAGCATTCCACGTACACTTTTCGTTCCAAAACCACAAAGTTCCCTGCAAAATACCACCACAAATCAAACCCTGCAGTCATGAAACCGGGCAGCTTGCTTGTGCACAATCCCCGTGCTYGCTAGCTTTGCAGTTCGTGAATTGTAGCTTCGATTCCATCCGACGACGAGCTACGTACGAACGAATCAACAGCGGCGGTCGTCGACAAGGACGGTCCGAAGAAGACTAGTTGGTGCCGAAGGCGGCGCCCTTATAGTTACCAGGATTGTGGACTTGGACGGTGGCTCACGCCGTGGCCGACACGGTCTGTTAATTAATGGGAAGAAGCTACGTACGGCAAGTCTGCGATCATGCACAACAGTCCTGCAGCTCTGATTGAAGTGTATCAATTCCGGCTCATGCCAGTTTCAGTTCACACAGGCCAGGGCTCCAATGGAAACTGGCATGGGCTGGCAGTTTCGAACGTACAATTAATTAGGAAAATTCGAGAACTGGGGAACGTGTGCACTGCACGTAACAGGTCGATCGAAATACCACCAAATTTAAAGCTAGCGTGCTTAATCAGGAGCTAATCAACTTAAGCCAGATTCAGATTTCAAGCTCCTAGTCTCTGTAAGTTCTTAATTGCCTAGCTGTACTGTATATGGTACGTACGTACGTTATGGCTATAGAATTCTTAGTTTTCACGAGATATGTAGTTAGTGACTACTACTACGTTTCTGACGACGGTGACGAGCTGGGTACAATATATATGTACACAGTTTAGTGACTATAGTCACTGGGATGAAACATGTACTGCTAATATATATATGTTTCACAACTTATAACAATATTATCACAATCAAGTAATTGACACGAACTACTGACAGACTTGGTCGATGTTTTTGTCTGGCACTAAAATGACGTATTACTTACTGCTGATCACACAAATTTGCCACTAATTTTTGGAAATTTTCAGGATCATTTTTCTAGTTATATAGTAAGAGAACTCTGTCCTAGGGATCAATGGAGCCGGAAGACAGTCGTCAAAGAATTTAAATCGTGAACGTACATGCAGCTGCAAAGTTGATACTAATGTGGGCGACGATTCAGCTGCTCCGTGAGATCGAGCGTCAAAATTTCGGACCTCACTTCTTCGTCTGGGGCTGATCCAACCGACATGGTGAGCTCGAGCGGCACTTGTGGGTAACTCATTTCCTCCGATTTGTCACTCATGATATTCTCAGTTCCCGAGCCGTGACTTGGCGCATGATCTCCCCCCGACGTCTCCAAGAGCTTCCTCTCACGCATCGCCATCAACAAATTGTGTGCCAGAAGCTCCGCGGAATCGAAGTCGTACAGTCTCATGGCCTCTTCATCGCCGGCTAAAAGCTGGTCAGACAGGAATCGCCTTCTGTCATCCACGTCGTCCGGAATCTGCAAAACATGAAAACTGATCAAAATTTCAGCCCTGAATCAAGAGTAGAACATATCASTAATTATAAGCACGGCAGACGCTCTAGTTGAAAAATTAATTGTAACTCAGGCCTTGACCTCTTTTAACCATTGATTGAATCGAGAAAAATCTGTTATGTATTGTAGGAGCCATTCATTTTGCCTTGCTTTCCTGCCATCTCCTCAAAACTTGTAAGARGGATGATTGTGAGAGATCTACAGTCACAAATAGGTGCCTAAGATACAAATCTTWGAGATTCAGTTGTCACTTGTCGTYAGCCWGTCGCTAACATGGAAACTGAAAAGGTCAATTCGGGGAGATGCACCAACGTACTAAATTGAACTAAATCAAATAGTGGACGGACGTAACATCTAGTCAGTTAATTAATTACAAAAGAAATGAAGTAATTTTCCCATGCATGCCAGTTACATATTGCAGCAAGAAAAACATTATATGAGGACTTGCAGCTGAGTGCTCAGCATTACTTTGCCAAATTATCCTATGGAGTTATGTTACGTACCTGCAGGTTATGCTCTCGTGATTTGCTGGTCCGACTTTCCATGAGGACATCGGCAGCCATCTTGAAAACAATTGGGTAAACTTCGGGAGTGCTCAGTATGTCATCAGCCTTTGATTCGTTTCGATGGTCCTTTGAGAATATATTATGGAACTGGTTTATTTGATTGAACTGTGGGGATGAGTCCAATGAGCGACCCAAGAAATCTCCTGAAGAGCTGGAGTATTGCTCCCTAGCTCCATGATTATCCAGACTTGTCATTATTTGAGGTAGCTTCCCGTCACTTCGGTTTCCTTGCATTGGCGAGATCAAACCCAGTGATTCGTGGCGGTCCTCCATGTCCGGCGAATTCCAAACCTCAGGATCCTCTGAATGTCCAAGAGGTCGCCAGAAGGAGCAATCTGTACCCAAATTAATCAATGAGCACGTGAACAGATCGACTCAATTACTAACTGCCGAAAATTAATGTCAGTATGCACAGGAGCATAAAGTTTAAAGTGTTTAGGTTCGGTCTTGATTAAATAAGACATGAAATGGGTTCATGCATACATCCACAATTGCCCAGTAAATCAAGCTGTATGGCACCATGTCATCGCCGAGCTATGAACTCTGATTACGCGGGAACTGCGGATTCAAATTTAGAGCGATAGCAGAAGGGCAATCATTAATGATTGGTATGGTTTTGCGTAATATATGTGATCGACGTTTGAAGTTCTCATTCGTTAAGAACTTAAAATAACTTAGCGGATTTCAGTTAAATTGGCGCAGTTTCAGTTGCCCGACTATCTGAAACCAAAGGATCCAAACCAGTTTTCAGAGCTCTAGGCACGTCGCTCTGAAATACACGCCATTTTAACGGACATGACCACGTTCTTTGGAAACTATTCGCACTGCAATGTCCGTAAAACATACCAGGATGAAGGTCGTAGCTCTTCCCGCTTTCGGGGCTCCTATACATTTGCAAATGACTTTTGACATGGGCAATCTTCAAGCCTCTAGTATTCATCTCTTGCAAGATGGATTTCGGCGTTGCTTCTGCAGATGAATTCAAAAACGTCCATGCCAAAATCAAAACATATGTACGCTACAGCATATCAAAATGAATTCAATTCAATTCTAGTAGACATTAATTGATCAATTGCAAAAACGAATTAAACTGAAAGACAGTAATTAGATGATCGATTAATTAATAATTATGTTCATGCATGAATAAAAAAGGTGAGCTTAGCACTCACTGTCAGCGCCACCAAGCTTCTCAGTAGCGATCATAAAGCGCTCGTGAAGTTCCTCAGACCACTTGAGCCGGGGTTCACTGGATCGCACGTACCGCCGTGTTTTGCCATCGCCACTCCGAGCGGCAACCTCAGCGGAACCTCTCGAGCAAGTGGCAAAGCTCGTACAGGGACTGCGACCGGGACTGCCACTAAGTACCTTGGAGCATCCATCTCCACTGGAGGTGCACCTTGTGCCGGGAGAGCCGAGCTCATGCACACCTTGCGAGGGTCCTCGCCAATCAAGCGCATCTTCACCTTGCATCTCATAAACCGAATCTGCCTTTCCTGCGACGTCGTGGTGTCCGTTCGAACAGCTGCTGCAACTGCAAGTTTAGTCAATTCTAGTACCTTCATGCTCTAGCGCCGGAATGGGTCGCAAACCTAAACACCGAATCCGGGAAAGTGAAGACGTTGTTCGTTTCGTTAGCTAGCTGGGAATCAATAATCTTCGYCGTTGAAAGCATTGAACGTACGCGCGCACGGTCTCCCGATTTCCACCTCTGAAGCCGTGTTAACGAACTTAGAGATCACCTGAAGACATGTATATCGACGTCAGTGAGAATTCGACCAACATGCTACAATATTCAATATGGAAAAAGGAAGGCACAAACCTGTGTCACTTCGCCTCGCAGAAAGTCTTGAGGGCCACAGGAAGACGACTCCCCGGTTGCGCCACAAAGTCTAAGTAAAATGTAGATGGAACAAACTTCGCTTAGGCAGCAAGACAAACAGGGTCCGTAACACCCTGTGAAGAAAATCATTAATTAAAGCCTTCTCAGAATCTGGTAATATATTTTTTATTRTTTAAATCTTCAAACCCGGCGTGATTTGCTCATTTGCGACAGCAGAGAAAAATTCAACGTTGACTMAGTCAAACCAGCTAAAAATGACCTGGGGGTGACCGACAGAGGCCAGTGAGAATTCTATGGCTTACCTTAGCCACCAAGGCGAGAGCTTTTCGGACTTTGTGTGATGAAGCCTTGCGCCTTGCGGTGGTTCCTCGTTCACATATTTCACCCGGAGCAGGGGTACAACTGGTGTGGAAACTTTAGTRGCAAGCCCTTTGATCGATCTAGAGACTTCTTATGCTTGTCTCTTTCCATGCAAAGTTCTGGTCTGGAGGAGAACTGATGTACCGACTGGTTGAATCTATATGGCGTTTAATAATTAGAACTTGGGGAAGGAGCTAGACTGCACACATGATGGTACCGTATTAGTTGTGGTCCAATGCGATGCCGGTTTGCATTAACTTGCCATATGTATTGAACTGTTACTAACCGCTCCTCCAGCCAATTCAAAGCACCCCCCTACTGACATATATGTTACKTAGAGAACATGTGCAGCCGAGGGTTGCCACCAGTCCGATCCTACAAGCTAGCTAGGTCAAGTAGTTGACTAGTAAGGCAGGGTAATAAACCCATCTACTTGACGTACTGCCCACGAGCACAGGAAATATATCGTTTTTGAAGCTTCTCTTACCTAAAAATTTGAAACATACAAACTAGAGATCAACAGTTCGAATGAAAGTTCGAAATCAATCAGTTCATTGATTTGTTCAAATAATGTATTTCAGAACTGCACCCATCCATATAATTGGAAAGTTTCAGAGCTATTAAATCTAGGTCTGAGGTTTTGAGGTCACGTGAGGAAGCTATGTACATACCCACGCGAGTTCAATTTGGCGTCTAGGTAGCWTTGAAAATTCGATTTAGACAGTAGCATGGACCACCTGGAAGAAAAGTCACTGAAACCGAAGCTGCATTATTTACAGCACTCGATCTGCCAGATTTCACCATTTCAAGTCAATGGGCAGGCGGCGTCGGCAGGTCGGTTACCAATCAATCTAGAGCGCTGAAAACATCGTMATATCTTGGAGACATGAACAGGTACAAGACTACAAGTCCTCCCGCTACATAGGATTCGTAAACACTGACATCTTCGTGACTTGCAGGAMAAGAACAATCTTCTTTCAGAAGGCTCCCTGGCAGCTCTTTTGACTAGATGCATTTTGAATTGCAGAATGGGGAGCATTAAAGGACTAAMCTGTAAACACATAAGAAGTTACCTGAAAAACGTTACGTACTGCTTACTGAGTATTATCAAACTTCATCAATTTCGTGACAGGGCTATTCAATTGTATCAGAAACAAAATTTACCAAAACAATATTTGATCTAGCCGTACATTATCTATACGATGATGACCAAAGAATATTCACTCACTAATCAATCGCCACTAGCTACACGTTAGGATTGAAACAGACCCTAACAGCACGCTATATAAGTGATATCCCCAGCAGTACGTCCAGCATAGCTAATACTTGTCAGTCATCCTTTTTGGAGACTCACTGCCTATTTTATTTCGTCACGGAAGCTACAGAAAAACACCTGCAGGCGTCTCTTGTTGGTCAGGCTAGCTGCTCCTCCGAAACTCCAACGTTGCAAGTTCTTCTTGCTGCAAAATCCTACCACGGTTAACTATTTATTAACACCCCAGGCCTTGTAAATTATACTCTGTATATCTGTATTATACACAAATTCTTGTCGCATTGAATTCTATCACTCTCACACTTCTGTGAACGACTTGAAATTTTCTCCACAAATGCTCCATCCAACGCAATTGCCAATAAATACGGACTGAGACAGACCTTTAACTTACATCAGCTTACGAAGCTCTGAACCATTAGACAAAGCTACTAGCTTAGCCTTTCCCACGGCCTCAACTTTCCAACTGATTCCCCAATCTAATTATTCATCAGTACATTCACATATATATTCGTTAAAATGGCGTGTTTCAGGGCATCAAAATTGTGTCAATCATTCAAAAGCCCAGAACTTTGCCAAACTCCGACTTGCATATTTCTCAGATTTCAATCAGAATACCGAAACTCAACTGCGCCAGTTTCAATCAACTGAAATTAACTCGCCATTTCAACGATTACAACATTTGCAGTGATCTCCTAGMGTACGTCCACGAAGTCTAATAATCCTGATTCGAATGAGCGTAATGGTCAAGGGACTAACCAACCAAGCCCAAGAGCAAGCAATTATGATCAAATTCAATAAGCTTCTGCATCACTCTTCATCTTCCAGCTAGCGGCAGAGACGACGACGTCCGAGTCCTCACGTACTACAGGACACCGAAAGACGGCAAGTACTTGAAATGAGCTGCTTCTCCAGGACGTTACCTTCGCTGCAAAGGGAGCTGCCTGGCTCCCCATCAACGGCTTGGCTTGGCTTCGGTGAAGGTCCAGGTGCTGCAAGTGGCTGGATTCCAGAGACGACGACTGACGCCTCACCGGCCACGGCACGCACCGCTTTGGCCGCAAAGTAAAAGAGACGGATAATTCTTCGCTTGTCGTTGCCGGCATCTTCTTCGCAGTTGGGCTCTCTGGACGGGCGCCGTGATTTTATGAAACACCCAAACACTCAACGGCAGCTAAAAATAAATGTTCTGGCCCAAATCATATCTGCTGGTTCGAGTCTTCAGAGAAGGTGTCAGGGAGAGAGGGACAAGAATTCTCAGGAGTCAGAACCGCAGACGTCGCGGTCGCAACTGACGTTTGTTGCAAGGAAACTGTCTCTCTAACAGTCTATTAGACCAAACAACTAACTTTAGGCTCTGCCCAATTGAACATACAAGTGTATCAGATGAAGAATGAGACCTCCAAAATGTAGAAGCTGGGTACATTCAAGGAGATTTCAAAAGTGACACTTATTCATCATTCAATTGAGACATACATTTGGAAGGAAAAAAAAGGGGGGCGTCAGCTAAGCCAATGAACCTAGTAATTGCCGTATTCAGTTGCTTTGGAGCTTCAGCTTCCTGGATTTTCTGTGTTCAAAAGTTTTAACCCCTAGAGGACCAAGGCATTTTCCGGCTCAAAACCACTCAAAATTGTCATGTTTGTTGCGTTCATCTAAGAAACCACAAAAAAAGAACATTTTTTAGAATTTAACCATAAGATCTTGTACTTCCTTTGCCCCAAATCATGTGGTAAAAGTTTCACGGAGTTTGACCGTACCAATTGAAAGATATAAGCATTCAAAGTTGGAGGGGAAGTTTTCTTGAACATTCGCTTGCCCCAAATCCCAAGTTCAATCCTTGAATTACCTAAAAGGTCTTTTCGTCCTTTGAGGATTAGATTTCTTCTCTGTCAAGCTCTTAAAAGAACTTGCCCATGCTGATTTATTTTTCATCCAATTTTATTTATTTATTTTCATGAATAATATTCCAACAATTTTGACATCTATTTTAGAAATGTTTCTGTGTGACCACCCARTATGTACATTATTCTTCGTAGTGAATCCATTCAAAATATTTTCATTCCCAAATTACAAGTGAGAGAGCCTCTTGTGGCAATGCTATTTGATTCCCACTTCAAGGTTTTGAAGAAATGCCATAGTGGAAAGTGTCTAATAAAACATTGTATATGGTCCTTGCCATGTTGGGAACTCAAAATATTGTGCCTACCTAGTTTCTTGGAAAAGACCAAATGAAGAGACTTTTTAGGTAATTCAAGAATTGGAATTGGTTGARGAGCCATCAATAAAACAATTTTGTTCACTACAAAGGGGCCTTTTATGGATACAAAAGCCCCCCCTCATTGGTAAACAATGTTAAGGGCCTCCTTACATGTATCACTGTGTGGGAAAACTTCCCAAGGATGGGGGTACACGTGCAAATAGCAATTACACTTTCATGTGGATCCAATTAAAGGGTGGGAAGGGATATGGCATGAAATCCACACATATCATATTCCCTCAAGATTGACTAGTCTCAACCCAACAGACTTGTCCACCRAAATGAGTGAAACTTCTCCTCTTCTTTTCGTCTTGGCCACCCCAACAAGGAAGGTTGCTATTATGTGAGCTTAAGAGTGTGAGACCATGAGCCTAAAAGACTATACATGTATGGTATATTAAGTGTCCACATTATAAAAACTTTCTGTAATAATAGTGCAACTATGTTATAAATACCTATATTATTGCAGGATATCTACTAATGTATATGCGCAAGAYTCACATGCTCACATTTTCATGCTCACAAACTAGCAGCATTGCAATTGTACTAACATGTGAACCCYGTGGGTGGAGTGAGAGATCAAATAAATAATCCACACTTATTGATTCCTTTCCAGATTGACTAATCTCGACCAATGAGGTTGTCCACCGATTTCGGTGAAACTAGAAATCTTCCTTTACCGCTCACCGAGGTCGACATTTCAATAGGTGGGATCTTCTTGCTTTCTAGTGCCCTTTTGGTCTGATCTTGCCACTATAGCTTTATCTTCTCTGTGATTGAGTTCTGTCGGCTTAATCAGGTTTAACTTACAATTGGCAGGGGTTCACTTTTCCATATCCGTCTCTCTCTCTCAGCAATGAAAATTTTAATATTAGCGTTGTAATTGTAATGGAACTGAAYGTTAAACCCATTTATTCAAGGGAAAAAAAACTAAAAAAAACTGGACATTAAASAATTAAAAACATGGATTTAAGAAAAATTGCCAACAAAATTTACGTGATACCCGGCCTTCTGACAGGGGCTGACACCCTGATTTCGGACTGAACAAAGGTTCATGAACCGGTGCCCGCCGGACATTTGGGGTGTGTCAGAGGGTATCGAGTGAAGTGCAGCCGTGCACCAGCGGACTTCTCTCTGGAGGGTTTCAGCTTTTCTTTTCTTTTTTAATTTTTAATTTTTTTTTACTTTGCTTCATTATGAAAAAAATTAGAATATTATTTGAAAATTCCGAAAGAGTGTAAATCACGGCCGATAAGTTAATTAGTTATGGCTGACAATTATTGCTTGAATCAGGGCAGGAGTGAGGATTGAACTTGATCATGAAGACTTTGTGGAATTGSAAAAAGTTGAAAGCCCCAAACCGCCACTTTGCTACAGTGCCTAGTTATTATTATTATTAGAATGGTCAAATTTTCATATTTTCTTGTTAGTAAGTGAAAAGAAGAGAGTTTCAATGCACCAAAGAATACAACTTTTAGGTAGTGTATGCAAAAGTTATAAAGGGTCAAAGTTTTTTGGGTAAATGATTTACAATCATTTCTTCCACATACATACATATTGATTTTGGAGAAGTACACAAAGTGATGATGGTGGTTTCAGGCAAGGTGCGATTCTGGATGTACCCATCTTATAAATACAAGAACAGTGTGACCATGAGGCTTTGTCCAAGGTAAAACAATAATATAAGACATATTGATAATGGATAATGGRAAAATTAAAAATTAAAAATTAAAAAAAAGTAATTGTGGGGAAATTGATAAAGTTGACTTCATTTTAGGTGGTGAATATCAGAATTACTCACCTTAATTGTTGGTACATTGTCGGTAAAAATTAGTGGAAGAATAGAAGAATGAAATTTTAGCTTTGAAAGTCCCCTCCACGTCAAATGTTACAAATTGCAACATTATTGGCAAAATCACAAATAAATGAAAAAATTTAATAGAATAAATAATAATATTCAAAAAAATGAAATCAATCACAAAAAAAGTAGAGAAAGCTTTCAATAGAACCTAAAGCAATGAAGAAAATATTTATTTAGTTATTTAGTTATTTAGTAATAATATATAAGAATTATGTAATGTAATGAAATAAAATATTTTGAATGTTTTTGGAATCTTGGAGCAATCACTTGTCTCAATTATTTGACTTTCTAAGAACTCTAAAATGTGGATTTTTTAATGTTTTTATAGGTAGTTTTGATATTATATTTGACACTAGTGTGATTAGTAGTGCCTAAAAGACCAATAACTAGTTGTTGGGCATATAACTCTTAAATATGGATACAATAGCTACTTTTTTGTGTCATAAAAAATCCATGCCTTCATCATGAATCTAGAATAGATCAAARTTTAGTATCGACATCATTTGGAAATTCATCTCTTGAAATTTGATTTGAAATTATTATTTCTAATTGAAGATGAAATTGTAAAAATTATACAACCAATTGCTTCAATAGTAATTTTTGATTTGGTACTAGAACCAACAATTATAATTTTTCTTACACATATAGGAGACAAAACACACCTTCATATTTAAATATGTGGAGTTTGGATATCAAGATTTTAGCTCACTACAAGAGAATGGGGTCTTTTAAGTAGTGTCCTAGACATCATGTCTTTTAAGTAATGTCTTTTAATGCGTCTTTTAAGTAAACGGTTTAGTTGCCAAATGTGATAGAATTTAACTATTTTGTACGATGAAATTTTCAATAAATATTTTTTTATTGCCAAAGTGGAAATCTAAAATTTTATTAATTATTTGGCAAGTGTTGTTGAATCTGATAGGGGAATACGGTAGGCTGATACATCGTCTAAAGAATAACACTTCAAGTAAAAGAGGTTAAAAAATTAATTCCAAACAAAGTCTATCACCTTTATGAAAGTGGGAAAAAAAATTCATTGAACAACACAAACAGTGAACCTAGGAATTTACAAAAATTACTAAATAGATCAATTTTTGAAAACATTCAAACCTCTTAAAATAATAGCAAAGTTGGACTCTTTTAAAAAAGATTCAATGTTTATTTGTGAAGATGCTTTATTCATTTTTGATACTAAATAAAAAAGTAAAACCAAGGTGATCCAAGAAAAGCTGCAAAATGATTGATTTTATCCACTCCTCGTAGTACAAGGACATTGAGTTGCACATTACAATCTTGCACCAAAAGTGATTTAATAAGAAGTGTGAGAAGCTTGATAAGACAAGCTCTTTATACAAATTGTATGGTAGGAGGCAAACCAAACCACGTGGAATATGTAAATAGTTAGGATTAGTAGGAGCTTAACCACTCATAGTTAACTAAAATCAAATGCAGGAATTGTGTTCAAAGTAGGATTTCAGAACTTATTTAGGCAATGTAGAGTAACTTTTTTCAAAACACTTTGAACTAAGTTAATGTGAAAAATCAAGCTAGCTTTCATTTCCAAAAATCATTTTGAGATTTCAATCCTCCAATCAAAAGTGATGGACAAATTTCAGGGAGGAGTTGAAAAGAATATTTTCTTTAACATTTTTAAACATCCCTTTTGAATTTTATCCATAATTTTCTTTTGTGAGGGCTGTAATCACAAGCGGATTTTTGGAGATGAAAGTTCAAATTTGTTTTCAACTTTGTTTAGTCTAGATAGTTTTGAAAATTCTTATTTTACTATGCCAAAATGAGATCTAAAATTTTACCTTGAACACAATTCGTACTTTTTGACAATGGGCGGTCAACCTCTCATCTTCAAATTATTCTATATCCTTTGAAGGCTCTTGACGGATAATGGATTTCATTATAAAAATGTCCTCTGCAATCTTCATTCTCACTAAGTGTGAATGAAGAAATTCCTCTATGTTTCCATGGTAAATAGTCTTTGGACTTTACATTGAACTTTCTTACTAACATTGGTCTTTTTTTTATAACTTAGTCATTTAATTCTTATTGAATCCCTAAATCCTAAAACTTGACACACTTCTATTGATTTCGGCAATGGACATTGTAGTTTTCATGATTTTAGGCATTTATCATAAGAATTTCCTAAAATTACARTATTCCTAAAAAACAATTAATTTTTGCCRAAATTGAAAAGGTACTACGGTATTTAGCCTTGAAAATYTTGATATCCRATATTGACAATTGATACAAGATTGAATTGGTTGGGCATTGGAACCATATATGGRTATATTGTGARAAAATATCTTTTCTTCAAGTAATTGGTTGTATTCACTTATCAATCATTTCAATGCATTTTGTATTGCTCAAAGTGATTTCGTTTTGTTGACCATATATGCAATTGTTTTTGGTTGCAAAGTCTTTACTCCATAAAAAGAAAACACTAAAGTTTATTGCATAACACTAGAGTTTTRCAAATTAATYTAAATACAAGTGCTTTTTTAGTTGCATAGGATACTTGCAATTGCACCTAATTTGKGGACTTGTAGTTGATGTGGAGTGTGGACAAGTTGCATTAGTTGCAAAAGACAATGGAGTTGTTTACAACCTTTATAATTGAGGAGATCTTAATCCCTAAAGGACCAAACACGGCAATATAGCAATTTTGGCGAGCTCACTTTGAATGAAATTTTTTTTTCTTTGAAATTTTTGTAAACATGTGCCCAAAGAGTAGCTTTAAGGCCCAACAATTTTCATAACTTTTGACTACATGGTTAAAAAATTATGGTATGATATGTTGTTTTCATTGCTGGGTGGGCACCCCTGGTAGCATAAAAACTTCTTGAAAAATCACATTTTTTTAAATTAAAAATTGAAATTGGTTCTCTAGATCAATACATACATGTGAAGCTTTGAAAAATTCCATTTGCATTAATTAAATGAAAGTTATGAGGATTTTAGTTTGAGGGTAGTTTGTGGATAGTTACACATTAATTACTCTAAAATAAACTTTGAAGTTCGTTATTTAACTCAATTTTCAATATTCTTGAAAAAAAAAATTTAAATGGGTGTAGATTGTTTATCATAACATTTCAACCATTGGGATTGGAATTTTTCAGTTCTATAAATAAATTACTAACAATTCAGTATTTGGAATCATTCTATACTTTTTTTTACTTATTATTTTTTCCTATATGTTTTACAACTCCAAATGATCTCAAATATTTTTAGCATGTAGATAGCTTGACTTGAAGAATGAATCCAAAGAGTAACCACCATTTTGAATATTTTTTAATACAAATATGACCTTCTGAAGTGCAGCTGCCCGGATTTTCACAGGGACAAAAAAAGGTTTTTTGTCAATTCAAACACTAATATCTTGCAATCCACACAGTGGAAATTTCTGATTTTTTTTTCATCTTCTCAAACTAGCGTACTACAAGATCCTACGGTTATATATGTCCATAAAAGTTTTAAAAAAAAAATTTGGTACTTGTACTAGAACTGACAGTTTTGGAGCATTTTTGGTGAAAACATAGTCTCCGACCTTTAGGGGTTAACATAATAAACAACCAAAACATTATGCTTTTTGACAAATCACCTTACTCAATAGAATGGACTAATATGCTAAATGTTGCTAAATACAATTATGGCGCTTGTCTCCATGTGACATACCATACTTAGGATAAAACATTTTATTGCTATTTTTTGTGATTTACCATAACATTAAAACTTTGAAATTCAACAATTCAAGCACCATAGGCCCAAACTACATGAAACCACCTTTGTGCACCTCTACTGTAAAGGATTTGGGATGATATCAAGAGCTTAAGGAGATCCAATTGCAACAATTGCACCAAAAAAAAAAAAAACTCACTTGATAGAGTAGATTATTTTTTTGCCAAATAACAAAATATAAAATCCACAACATAAAACATCATATTTAGTGTGGGCTACATTGATTTTCACTTTTGTTTTTACATCATACAATTAAAATATTTTAATTAATTATTTTTTTAAACATAACAAGTACCTATTAGTTAAAGAACTTTAAAATTATCATTATACCCTAAGTTTGTAAAAAACAACACTCATGGTCAAAAAATTTAGCTTATAGTAAAAATATTATAGAAATTAGTTTGGCCCACAATGCATATGATGTTTAGTGTATGGTAGAGGTACCTATTTTGGAACCCCGCACATAATGACTTTATAGGCTAACCTATTGTAAACAACAATTGGATGCACTATTCATTGAAAAAGATATTTTGTTTGTACCTTGTTGTCCACTCTTCTCCCTTCCCTCTTAGTTTAGGTAGGAATGCCAAAGCTAATTGCAATAGGTGAGTCTATAAGACCATAATGGTTTCAAATGAAAAATCCACATTTATTTTGAATAAAATATTCATTTTTAGGATTTAAACTTYTTTTTGCTCATCTTTATGTTTGCACACATTGACCTCACAATGTTTTTTGCGTGAGTGATTTTTTGAGATTTCATGTCTCGCTATAGTCATATTTTGCAATCATGAAACATCTGGCATTTTTTTGTAGTGATACCACTGCAATAATTTCTCAAAAATCTACTAAAAAGCTTTTTGAGGCCTAAGAAACTTGACTAGTTAGATGGCTTTGTAGACTTTGTAGCATAATGAACACTAYTCTTGATATTTGTAAAATTTCTTGTGTTGAAGAGAAAATTTAAAGAGCTTCATACTACAAAAGTAGGTTGCACCTTTTTTTGGAACAATAGTTTCATTTAAGCAATGCCTCCACATTCTACACTCATTTTGTAGTGACTAAATCCATTCCCTATTGATGAGGCCTTTTAGAATTGGCAAAGCACTGTATTTCTACATTCAGTCATCTTTTGGAACAAAAAACACTTTTTAATTATATTCATGTACTTTTTCATCTAGAATTAGCAACTTCATCCATAATCTACGAATTTTTTTATACAAAAAAACAGTACTATGAAGGTAAACCAACCTATAATAGACAAATCTCCTAATGCAATCACCTAGGAAATAACCCATTTCAATCTCACAGCAATCCCTGTTAGAATTTTTTTAATAAATGAGATTTGAGCTACTTAGACAAAATTAGTGGCCACAATCAATGCCTTGATTGATGTTGAAAAAGCTCTTAGTGATTGCAACATGAAATTTGACTTTTCTAGTGCAAACTCATGACAAGAAGTAACTTTTTATTCCTTCATGTCATGGCCATGTTAGGAAATATTGTGATTGCTTTAGGTGGTAAGACGACCATTATGGGTACATTTTTTGATGGTTTGGGGGTAGTCTAAAGACTCTTTTGGGCTAATTGGGCAGCACACTTCAAAAATTCTTAGCAAACTCATGCTTTGTCAAAAAAAATAAAGTTTCAATTGCTCTCTCCATTTCAGCCCATGCACATAGCCAACAAAGAGCACCATTTTTCTAGAAAAAAGTTGTACAGATTGAACATTCATTGGCTACTGCTAATAAAACTTTAATGCRTTCTTTTTTGTGCATTCATTCTGTCTTATAATAACTCAAAAATCACTTGCGGTATAAAATGGAATATCACAGTCTCATATTTCAATGMCTCAGCATCCTTGAACCATGCACATATAAGCCTCATTTACCACCATTCACAGATTGCAGAACTATGTGCATGATTTTAAATACCTTTGTATGGGCTTTTATCTATTCTTTGTGAATTACTCATTTGTGAGAAGGACAACTGCTCTTGTTTAGTGATCTTGTTAGAATTAGGTTATCGTATGATTGTTCACTGTCACTAAAAACGGCGCTCAAGAACGTTCTTTATTTGGAGCTCAGTGTCTATCTGACCTTTTTTTTTCCAATTTTTTTAATTACATCTGAAAGTTTATAGCTTAAGATCAGAGGTTGTTGAAAAGAATAGACATGATTGCAGAACTACTCAGCAAAAACGGAGTTCAGAAACTCGAATCTGGAATAGTAAACCGTTATAATTAACAATGCACAAAGCAAATCTCGATCTCTGTGGAGGCTCTTGGGTCACTGATGCTAGGTCAAGCTTTTAATTGTGTTTTGTTTTCGACTCTGAAAATGCAGTACCGGAGTGTCTTCCGTCGCAATTCCATCTCTCCGCTTCATTAGCGACTTCACCAACTCTGGAGCTCGAGGATCACATTCCTGACCTTCTACGAGAACCTTCAGCAAGCTTTCTGAATTCATCAACGAAGTCCGATGCATTTACTGAGGGTGAAAAATGCAATTCAGAAGGTGCAGAACATCTATAACATGCCGAATCTTTCTCGGATAGCCTCGGCCTCTCTCTGTTCGATGCATATTCTTGGTTGAAGAAGTGTGAAAGCAGCCCTCGGCGTGCCTGTTGTGATCATGGGATGCTTGAAGAGGAGGCGCAGGTTTCTAATGTCGTTGTATCAGTTTCAGCCCAACAAGCTTCGCCTGTGCATTCCCCCATTCAGGATAGCCCTCGGCGAATATATTGTGATCCTCGGTTTCTTGACGAGGAGACACAAGTGTCAGATGTTGGATTATTATCTTCAAATCAACAAGCCTCGTATCTGCTGTCTCCTAAACAGCATTTGCAAGCGGCACCTCAGGCATTCGACTCTGCTTATGCAATTTCTGAGATCTCAGCAACTGTGCTTTGGAATGGGGGAAACAAATCGATACTGGTTTGTGAAGTTTGTTTGACCATGAAATTCTGGAATTTGTTTTTCAGCATCTACTAATCAGACACTAATTTGTTTATTCGATTCTTCCTGTGGCACTGTCTGATAACGTAGTCTTCTATATTTAAGTTAGTTGTGTATGGAAGGATCGTAACTAACTTGTTTCGTCTGCAYTGTCCAGAAAACTGCTGCGGAACCCAAAAAGAGTCTTCCGTTACTTGCAGTGAAGCAAGAGTGCCGTGCAGTAGAAGATCGTGATGATATATGCCARAGGTGGCATAGCAGAAGAACTGCGCCTGTTGCGACCCCTATTCCAAGCTCTTCAGCAGGTATTGGCTTGCCCTCGGAGACTCAACCGGATGTAATTAGGCCGAGTACCTCGCATGCGTTGGATTCAGACTACTTTCAAGGACAGCCAACTGKTGTTGAACCATTGAATCCAGGTCCTTTCTCAGCGAATCACATGACTTCCRCAGCARTTGAAGAAGGTGCTGACATCGTGCCGAAGTCCCATGTCAGAAGAAGGATAACTTCCGCGATTACTAAGATAAACTCGTTAGCAAATATTGGATTGCCCTTGGAGGCAAAGCAGGAAATCACTAAGCCGAGCACTTCAGATGCAGACCACTTTCGCGGCCACGCAACTTTTTTAGACCCAGAGAATGTAAGTCCTTCCAACCAGGATATTGTAGCAGCAGTTGATGATGCGGATATTGTGTGGAGGTGGCATAAYAGAAAAAGGGTTGCTCTTTCCGCTATCTCGAATGTAAGCCCTTCCTCAGACAGTGACTCGTGCAAGAAGCTGAAACAGACACCCGAGAATGTAGTTGAATCTGGTACAGTACATTCAGGTTCACTCCAATCTCAACTGGTGGACGACGAGAATTGGAGTGTACSGCGGTATGGGCATGCTAGACCGGAAAAAGACACCATCGCTCGGAGAGGTGGCTCAGAAACGACCGAGGAGGATGTAAACGTCAACGACGACGCAGATGATTGCTGTGATTCGAAACTCCTTCGCAGAAAGCTGAAATTTTCGCGCGCTAGGGGTATAAAAAGTTTCTTGCAAGCTGTTCCTGTACGACACCAACCAAGCATTGCCATTTCCAGCACCAATGAATTCGGTGTGTCAAAGCCAGAGCATGCAGAGAAAAAGTGGACTTATCCGAGGAAAAATCGACCTGGAGGTAGACAACGTACTATGGACGCATGGATAACGTAGAACACGGTACGACTGACAGTCTGTATAGTACTTACTATCAATTAGTCTCCTTCAAGCTTTTACATGTTTGCCTGTGCAGTGAGAGATGCGAAATATTGTGGGTGCAATTGATTTTCGTTTGTCAACTAAGAGATGTGCAGTTATAGAACATGCATTACAGTAWGTCAACTCAGGAGTGGATTCCAGAGTAGCCACTTCCATCATTCGAGGTTCTCATCGGGCAGAATTTGCCATGTGCCACACTAAAATTCTTCAATGTCTTCCAATGTTATACTTCCCGAAAGGGTTGGGTAACAATTTTCTACATCAGAAACTCAACTTCATGCTTTTGGGTAGAAGATTCATCTCCTTTCTTCCGAAGGTAAAGACTCAACTTCCCAAGGTGGAAAATCGCCTTCCAATTTCCAACAGTAGAGACTCATTTCTATGATTCATGATCGTAAGGAGTAAGCTCGTCTTCACGCTTCCAGCAATGGAGACTCATCTTTGATTAGAAAGCAGAGAAGGTGCGATTTCAACCCTCCTATTGYAGTATTGAAAATGCATGATTTTCATGGCCACCGGTCCATCCTTCAGWGGTTYACACCCTCATGATCAAACATTATAWTTTTTCAATTCATAAGTGATGTTGTAAGTTGTGTTTTCTTTTCCTATGTGATCTCTAACATGTCTAGTTTGAATTTGTATGGTTACATTCCAGAAAAAATTGATACAACATATTAAAATGTTTACTTTTTGTTCAATTTAGAGCAAATGCCTAGAAGAAAAAGGCCTTGGGCATTTTAGGGGTTGAGTACATTAAAAAACCCTTTCACTTGCCAATAAGAAAATATCAAAATTTAACCACTTATCTTTCCGTTTCTTCAAAAAATAAAAAATAAAAAAATTGACCACTTTTATAACATTAGCAACTTGGCACAATAAGCCAAAGTGGCAAGCTTTGGAGGTGTCCACCTTAATGACTAATCAATRCAACCATTTCTAGCTTCCATTGATTGGATAACAAGAGGTTATACTTTGGAACATGTAAGATTGAGTTCAATATCAACCTTCTAATGGACTAGAAAATACACTTTTTGACTACAACTTTAGTATTATGTTCCATAACCTTTTCAAGCCTTTCACTCTTCTAAGTGGCACTTCATACTTGGACCATCCAAGTTGAGATGTTGTGGGAGTAAATGGTCAAAATTTGGTCAAGAGTGAGAAGAAATGGGCAATAAATAGGCAATGAAGTACAATAATTGGAGCCTTTGGTYGGSCATAGTGTGAAGCCCCAAAGTCCAAACCCATGCCATGTGTTCGACTTCTATCTTTCTCTCACCACATTCATCCAATTTCTGAAATTTTTCATGAAGCCTCATCCGTGTGTCAATTTTTTCAAGCAAGAGATTAAAAAAACATGAGAAAARGGTCAAAAACGGCCTTGAAAACAAATCACAGCACATGCTTTCATCATCAAATAAGAAATAAAAAGGATGTAAATGGAATAAGAAGGGAATTAGGTTCATTGAAGGGAAAGACTCCCTATTTTTGATGTGGAGACTAGGATTTAAACTCCACTAGCTAACAAATAATAAAAAAACAAAGAACAAAGAGAGGAGCAACAAAGATACTACTAGTGTAAAATCAACCTTTGTAGTCTAATGTAATGGCTCAAATCTGATTAGTTTTTGACCTTTTTTAGAAAAAATTTGATTTGAGTTGATCAACAAAAATTTGTTGATGATCAATGCAACCAAAACAACAGATTGGGCCTGATTTTCTACTGGTGTCTGGACTAGAGTTTGGGTAGCCATATTTTGGCAACCCAAACTCCGGTCAAGAGTCCATTAATTTTTTTGCCAYGTAGGTGATGGGCTGCCATATAGGCAATTTGGAGGGTGACAAACTTTCGGTTCTGCCACCTAATATGAATGGCCGATAGGCCAAAATCTTGGATTCTTGCAATTTGATTGGTGGAAACCTGATGGACTCTTGACTTTGGTCCATGTGTAAAGCGACCTTGAGAGAAACAATAGTATACTCTAAACTACTTGTCACAATATTGGTGCTTGATATACTAGCAAAAAAGTGCGATCACCAACCAAAGCTTTTGTGACGAAATTCTCAACCCTCTCAAATGTCAATGGACSCCTGTACATTGCCGACCTGCCTCTATGAGGCTTGTAGGCCACCAGAATTGTATCGATACTAGAGAGATCAATTGCAGAAATTGATCTCATGAAGGTTTCCCGCTTCGCTGCATCAACTAGGATGAATGACACAGGTTATGATCCATGAGATTTTCTAACAAGTGACTTTTACAAGATGTACACCAAAAACACAAACATTGAAATCAATTGTTAGTTTCAACTTCTAAATGAGAGCCTTGCCTCAACCACACTTTTATAAGAGATGCCTGAAAATATTGCTATACTGAACCTTTGGAACATGTTCAAGGAAAGCAAACCTCATGAAGAATCAACTTGGCTTTTGCCACTCTTTTGCTCAATTTTGAGGTGGCAATAATACACAACRATGACTCTGGTCCACATACTCTCTTCATATTCCTTTAGGTCAAATAAGAAACAAGATTAGAATCATTTTGGATTCTTTCCAACAGATTTTGGAAGTGACTCGTTAGATACGATATTGTCAAAGTGATGGGCTTGCCATGTAGGCAATTTGGAGGGCGACGGACTTTCGGTTGAAACCCACCATTGTATGCTTCACATCAAGAAAAATGGGAACAACTAAACCCACTTGTTGGGAATCCATAGCGATCTGGTTACAGGAGGCTAGTGAAACTTGAAGAGGCAATAAAATAGCCGCGAGGAGAAAATTAATGAGCTCCACAAAAGCATTCTCATTCCAAATTTTCATCACAGCAGGCTTGTATGTACTGTACACTCAGGTCCCGTTCATTTACAAATTTTCGCAGTCGCAGTGAAAGAAATTTCACTACTGCCAACTTTGACACCCTCTCGAGGGCTGAAAAATTGTTTTTTTACTATGAATTTTGTTTAAACAAGATAATCTTTATGTTAATAACATGTGTGCAAAATTCCAAATGCAAATTATTTACATAGAAAAAAATATTCGAAGTCTACTAATATGTGTAGCTGTGAGAAAAAATTCACTGCTGTCAACTTTGACACCCAAGCACTGTGTTTTTTTTCTTTTTCCATGAATTTTAGTCATGAGAGCATCTCTATGTTGATAATATGTGTGCCAAATTTCAAGGTCAAAAGATTTCCAGGCCAGGAGCCATACTGAGCACCATCTTGCCATGGTCAGCGTCGTAGAGGTCCCGGCCTGCAGTCGGATGACCCATGCCCGCGGGGTCTCTTCCCACAATGTAGAAATCCGCCCCTGCATTGATCCGCGCCTTGGCATGCCACTGCACCTCCGTTGGCCCCGCGTAATGCATGGGCGAAGGAAAAATAGCCACCACCGTAGTTGCAGGGTCCAAAACACCCGCTTCTAGAACCTGTTCAAAATTTAATATTCCCAGTTCAGAATACAGGCAAGGGTGTACACAAGTCCAAAAGCACAATGTCAAAACAACAGAATGTACACTATTTCTAACCCCCAAGAGAGCTTACTGCTGGAGCTTTACAAAACACATGAAGTTAATCCAAGTATACAGAAAATGCAAAGATGAAATTAATCCAAGTACACAGAGAAAGGAATTTATGACCTTTCTTTAGTGACGAGACTAGCTTTGTCACTCGGTGCTTTGTGATTTTTGTATAAGGTTATAAATCAGTTCATGTAAAGGTGTACAGAGTAAAGAAAACTTTAAAAAATGACGCTGAATTCTTCTAAAGTCAGTTAATTTTGCCTCCAAAGCTCCAGATCTGCATTCCTCTTCCGACCAGGCTCTCTCGGGGGCTAAGATAATGGGCGAATTTAGTGTGCAAAAGAGAGTCAGAGGGTGTTACAAAAGGAAGTAGACCTGATCATGTTGCTTCATTCTCCATTCCAAAGGAACGTCATCAGCCTTGGTGTATCCTCCAAGTGGGTGCAACAGCAGCACCGGATTCTTGTAGCCCATGTCTAGCAACCGGCGTCGGGTGTCCGTCATCAGCAATGCATGGCCGTTGTGAACAGGGTTTCGCAATTGGAATGCGAAGACAGCGTCAGTCTGTTTCCACAGCAACAGACAGAGCAGACAACATCAGTTCCGTTCTCATGGAATTCACACCCGAAAGTTATTCAAAATCTATATCACATCCTCTGTTTTTGCAACAAACCCTAAGATGGAGGGAGTTCAACACTCCCTCCATACTCTCACAATAACACTTATTGTACCACAAGGAGTTGCATACAAATGTGACAAATGAGGACTTTGACCAGTGTAAGGGTTCTTTTCTGACCTAACACTACTGACGGTTACAATGATACAAAATTCCATATAATCACTCCATACCATCACTTGCATTTTGAGCACCTAGATTGTGCCACAGTAAAAATTTTGGGTGTTACATTCATGCCCTTTACACAACACTCCAAACACTGGTTAGGCATCGGTGGAAGAGCTTGTATGCAGTATTTTAACACTAGTGAAATTCATGTCATGTTCCAGTCAGGGGACTCCACGACGAGTTCCAAACTGTTATCCTGTTACCAAATTGGGTAGGACAGCATACGATGTCCACTATTTTAAATAGTTGGTTTCCACCCCACAATAGTGATCAATTTTCAACGTAAATTACCTCTCTCCTTTCAAATTCCSCTCGCAACTCGGCTGGAGACAATCGATAATGGTCCAGCCCATCGTTATACTTAATCCTCTCCAAAACCTCCAAATCTCCACCTATAAGCCAATTCCCGGAGTTTGCAATGGCTTCCTCGACATAAGGAAGACCCGGCGCTGTCGTTCCCCAAGTCCGTGCAATTCGCTCCTCCTTGTTGTGCTTGTAAATCTCAATACTGCACAACAACGACAACCAAATCAGAACCTTTACTAGCCGTTCCAAAAAACTGAGAAGCACTGTACCGAGAATGTAAAGCACACGACTGAATCACGTAAAAAACTGTAGATCATGACCAAGTCTTCGCTCTAATCGAGCAAAGACTCTGGATTCCCTTGCAAGAGTATTGAGGCAGATCTCAAGCATACAACGACTACAACATCACAACAATACAAGAACTTTCACATAAACACATTAAAATAGAGGTTCCGATCTTGTCTCTGTGAAGCACGAAGGTTGAATCTATTGAAGATTGTCATGAATAGGTACTATGACTGCAACAGCACAATCTTGACGAGGGATACGGAAAATTTCAGAAGATTCGTAGAAGACTGTCATGAATGAGGGGTTCGCAAGCTTTTCTCACGTGCTCTCAATCACGAATCTGAAATAGTGGAAAACTCTAAAATGAGGAATGAGAAATTGTGAAGGATTTGCAAAGATTTGGTAGATTAGAGATTGCAGGGCGCTTACTTGCGAAGAATCGCGACATCCTCTCCATTCGGCGACACAAGCGTCACCGACGTAACGCCACCCAACTCTTCCTTCTTCTCATCATCCACAGCAAGCACAATCGGCAGCGACATGTTCACCAACTCCCCATTCGGCAACCTGAAAGAGTTGAAGTGCAACGCCTGCAGATACTCACTTTGTCGCATGAACCCCTTCAACGGTGAAGCCCATCCCTCTGCGACTGTGTGTACCCACTCCAAGTCCACTTTGGACAATACAACCCTCGGCAATGTCGCAGCCTCCGCTTTCTTCTGCTCTTTCTCCAACTCCGCCACGTGAAGGTCGATTAGTACACCTCCGTCGGGTACAATCAGTCCACGGGACTCAGGCTTCGTCGTGGGTGTTGTTGCAGGCGCACTGGCATTGTTGGTCGCCAGCTTTGAAATCGCGCGTATGGACAGACTGCGGCTGTGAGATTTCATGCCCATGGGAGAGAGCTTCTTGAGGGCGACGACGCTCTTAGGGACTACTCTGGGGTTGGGAGTCTTTGGGAATGAAGAGGTTGATGAAGCCCGAGCGAATGATACACTTGTGGCCTCCATTACCGCGCCGACTCGTGCAGCAACCCAAGAAATGCGCTCAAGAGCAATTCCACGAAACAAAAAACGAGATTCGAATCGACGAGTAGAAAGCTGCAAGCGCGACTTGCATCTATGCTCGTGTGCTTATGAATTGGAACGGAGGAAACTTATGTGTCCACTGACCCGTGCTGCAACCCAAGAAATGGAATGCGCTCGGAAGCAATTTTACTGAACCAAAAACGAAAATCGAATTGTTGAGTAGAAAGCTGCAAGCGCAGGTTGCAACTGAGCTTGTGTGCTCACGAATTGGAAAGGAGGAAAGAGATGTGTGCCTGGGAAGTGCAGCGACCCCTCCGGCAACCCAGAAACTTTGATACCCGCACAATCAATCCCACGGAACCCAAACTCGATTCGAAAGTCCGAGTATGAAGCTGCAAGCGAACCTTGCAACTGAGCTACTGAGCTTACGATTTGTATGGAAAGGAGGAAACTGAAACTTATGTGTCCTTGCCGCCTCCTCCCACAATCCAGAATCTGCAATCCTCCCACAATCACTCCCACGGAACACAAAACTCAATTCGAATGGACGAGTAGGAAGCTGCAAGCGCGCCTTACAACTTAGCTSCAGAGCTAACGAATTGTAGGAAGCTTATGGGTCCCTGAAATCGATCCTGCACGGGAGATTGAGAGGAAGGAGGAGAGGAATTGGGGAATTGGTGGCAACGTGCAGGTGGTGAGGAAATTTTGATCACATGATGGAATGCAAGATGCGGCTGCTGGGGAGGAAGCAGAGAGATAGACAGGGGACGAAGGGGAGGACGAAGGGGAGCAAGGAGCCGGACGGCTTTGGTTTGGCGGGCGGGGCGGGGGCGGGATCACGGGCTTCGGGAACCGTGGTAGCCGCCGGGGACACGGTTGTAGGGCGTGGAAATGGGGGTATTTTTTGGAGAGCACCGACAGTTTGGCTTCTTTTAGCCTGTGTGCCTCATCTAAGGTGGGTACACCCAAATTGATACTGTGGGTAGTTACTATTATTGGGCTGTTCACATTTCCAAAATGTCTTGTTTGCAAGTGAAAGGAGGTTCCAATGCATCAAATAACGTGCCATTTGGATACAATATGCAAAAGTTATGGAGTGTCAAAGTTTTTTTCTGAAAGCGTTTCTTCCACATAGGTACATAATTGGAGATGTACACAATCTGAAGATGGCGGTTTAAGGTCAGGTGTCATTTGGGGGGTGCCTACCTTACTTGCCAACCTCAATGTCTTAAATAGTTCAAGAAAATTTTGAGCATGTCCAAAGATTATTAAACTTGTAGGCCAATATCCAAAAAACAAAGAAAATTCGAGTTGGAAGGTTTTCATTGTGTATGAACTCCAGAATTAAACCATTTTGACACACACTTGGAAACAATTTTGAAAATAAAAATTTTGATAGCCAAGTATGGAAAGAGACTTAGGGATATGGAACATGAAATGATGCTAGCGTCAATGCTTTCGGTGATTTATTGCTAAAAATTGATTGGTTCTAATTGTGTCCCCTAGTTCCTTGAAACATCTATTACTCCATACTATCTTTGATGGGTTAGGTAGGCTTAACCCCTAAAGGATCAAGCAACCTTTTTTTTGGCAACATAGCAATTTTAGACAACTCACTACAAATTGAATCTTTTTTTCTTTCAATTTTTCACAAACAAAAGGCAAAGGAAGTAGTTTTAAGGTGTAACGATTTTCATAACTTTTGACTGCATGGTTAAAAGATTGTTGTATGATATGTAGTTTTTTTTGCTCGTTGGCAACTAGGGCAGCTCAAAAAAATGATTTTTATAAGAAATAAAAACTTGAACTTGGATTCTTAGATTTTCATATGCATAGAAAGTTTTGAATCATTCCATTTAGATTAATGAGATGAAATTATGAAGAGTTTTAGTCTGGGCAGGCAACTATAGAGTCTTTACTCTAAAATAAACTTTGAAATCCTTTATTTAACTCTATTTTCAATATTTTAAGGAAAAAATGAAAGCATTGGATATATATTGTCTATTACATTACAACCATTGGCACTAGAATTTTTCAATTCTAGAGCAAGACTTTGAACAATTTAGTATCTTTATTCATGTTCTAGTTCTTTCTACTTTCTATTTTTCTTCAAGCATGAATATTAATATTTTTTGTTCAAATTCTTATATGAACTCCAACTTATTTCTTCAACATATTACAGAGAATTGCAAGTTGTAGGATCTTTATTTTTTTTTTCTTTTAAGTTTGAAAGATAAAACCCAATCATTTGGAAAGAGTTGAAAATACTTCTTTTTCAAATCCAAGCATCATGATCTTGCAATTGGTAAGGTTTTTTATTCTGAAATTTTAAGAGTTTGTGTTTTGACAAATTAACTAAGGATCCTACAATTGAATTTATTAATATTTGAATAAATAAAAAAGACTAATTTAACCTTACTTTGGGTTTCAGTACTTTGAAACAATTTTGGGCATAAAACACATTGAATTGCTTTAGGTATTAATCCCTCAGGCACTTTGAGTATCTTCTTGAAAAAAAAACTTTCAAAATTCATTTCTCAATGCAATTTTCACAATCTTTCAAAATAAATTGTTGGAAAAGGTTGAGTTTGGTTGATAGAACAATCTCACCATTGGAATTATTGTGTTTCATTCCCATCTTAGAGCTATTAATGATTTAGTTTTTCTTTCAATCTTGGACCTACTCCTACTTAAACAAATTTTTGAAGAATCCAAATCAAGTGTTTTCTTTGTAAATTCTTTTTCCCTAGACTCTCAACTCAATTCTTCAACACAAAAAGATTTAAATTTAAAGTCTGTAGTACAAAAAAATTCCACAAATGGCGGTCAAAGCCATCTGAAGTTGCAGTCCAGAGTTCAAAAACATTTTTTTTCCCCACTTTGAATGCTCATACCTTTCAATCTATACAGTCAAACTTCATGAATTTTTGACCACATGATCTCATACAAGTTAAGTACATGATCCTATGGTTAGATTCTAATATTTTTCCTTTTTTCTTTTCTAGTTTGAACTTAGTAGAAACGGCAGTTTTGAGTGATTTTGACATAATAATGGCCTTGGGACTTTAGTGGTTAATGACCAAATCCATGAAAATCTGATAAATGATATTTTTGTATAAAGCTATGAGCAAAAATGTGCAAAAATCAAGAAAAAGATTGAAGCATTTAGGGGTTCAAAAGACAATTTATGGACCTCCCTCCTTTACCCATTTCTCATGCCAGGTTTGGATATCAATTGCAGATCCAAACATGTCCAAACATTTCCGTCCTTAGTCACGATTTCATCCCGGTACCAAAGCCATGGGTCCCCTGGACATCACGTATATGGGATCCATTTCATGTCCCGGACTCCCCGTTGGTTGGTATCTTAACATGGTATCCATGATTTCATGTTTCTCTCTTTGTACCAATATGGTAGAAGTACCCGTAACCAATCAAATAAGCAATTCTAGACATAATTTAGATTACTGTAAAGCAAAACAAGTATTTTGAGAGTTGCATTGACAGAAATGATGGGGATTGCAAAAAAAATTGGTAATTTTATCTCTTGAATTGAAATTACTATGAATTTTGAAAGGCAAAAGTTGGGCTTGACCCATTACCAACATCTAGAGTTGTCCAATTTCGATCATTCAAAGACTACTTTTCCATTCATTGCTTCCTACTTTCATGATCACTTATGTGTCATTCACTTATTGGTCCAAACCTGAAAAAGTAAAAGAACACACATTCCAAGGAGAAAATGGAAATTCGTTCCAACATTAGTTGGAAATACGATCCCCTATTGATTGTTGATGGGGTACCGGTTAGGAATGGGTACTTCTACCATATTTGCCCACAAAAGGGTTCCCGGACATCCGGGATCCACCCAAATTATTTCGGGGCGAAGGTATTTTGGGGTGAAGGTATCACATAGGAATAGTTGGAGAATTCAAATTTAGCACCACCTTACCAACTGCAAACGGGGGGCGAGGAATATGCTGTTTGCTTCAAATTTGAACTTTTACAACATTTAATATTCTCGTAAGGGGGGGGGAGGCATATGGCGGCTCTCAGACAAAAAAAATCACTACATTGTACCCCCTTATGCTGGTTCCAGTCAAAGCTGTCTAGGTTCAATGTATCTTCTAGATGTATCTACCAGATGCATCCTCCTTGGTCCGTACAAGAGTAGTACCATGGTAGGTACCCTTCTTTTTTTGGGGGGGGGGGGAGTAGGTTTCTAGCAGTGAATTTTTTAGTGATTTACCTGGTCGTGCGATTGGCTGCCGCACGGTTGGTGGATGCGCCTTGCTGGCAACTTGACAGGAGATTTTAACTCGTCTTTTTGGCTACAGGACTTTCATCTCCGGGGTGAATTTGGCGACAGTTTTTTTGGACTGTCACGTGCTTTTGGCGAGGCTCCGAGTTTGCTTGGTGCTCCTGTGGCGAATTGAACCCCCAAAAAATTGCTTAGGGGGTTCGAACCCCGGCCATGAAGGCCTTGCCCAAGTGCAATAAGCAATCCCCCCCACCCCCAACCAAGTTAGTATTAGAAATTGATGAAACTCAGAACGCCAAACTTGCCGCCGTAATGGAAACAGAACTTACATTTCGATTCCCCTATGAGATCGCTCCTCCCGCCATTTTATGATTGCCTTGTTTACAGGAAATGTTTGCAATGTGAAGAATTCCTGTAAAAACAACTTCACACGTGTCAACATGTCCAACAAGTCGATTTCGAAGCTTGGACTTCATGAAGCTCAAAGTCAAAAATGTGCGTTCGTCAGCAACGCTGCCCAAGACTGCGCAAATGGCTATTTCGGCCACTTTGAAGAACTCTGACAGACAGTTTACCATCAGGGCGTTTTGCCCAATGCAAACCTACATTTCAGTAAGAGGATTCGCATCCTTTGGTTCGGCCAAGGCTGCTTTACATCGTGACTTCATAGTCAGCTTGAATAGTGACATCTGCAGAGCAAGGACCTTGCCATCCAAAATGGGATCCACTTGCTGCTCATTGGGCTCCTCAACTGTGYCATAGTTAACCTTGCGCACAATACCAAAGTGCGCACGCAATGTCTTCACGTGCAAGGAAAACAAATCATCACAATTGGGTTGCATCCACTATTGAGGAAATACTACATCCAAAGCGTTCATCAACTCCACCTGCGGAAAACGGACGTCCAATTCAAGGAACAGCATCTCGGCAGCATCTCGACACTGAGCCTTCACAGAGGAAATAACTGCGGCCAAATCCGACTTAGTCACTGGCAGCTTCTTCCCACTTATTGCACAGATAGAGTGTGCTGGATACGTATGTCCACCAATTCGGAAGGCCAAAGTCTCCACGCCAGTGTTCAAGTCAGTGACCCACTCTTGGCTGATGCAATATGACTGATCATGGAGAAGATCGTAAAACATTTCGAAATGTTGCTTCTGCCATGCGGAATCCTTGTCAGAATACATTGCATACAACTCCCCCTGGCAGATCTTCACTGCGGCCACATAATCACTGACAAACACATGGTCAGATTGGGCAAACTTCATCAAGCTATTCACCAAATCAAGTAATGGCATGATGCAGGGAAAACCAAGGAGAGTCCCGACATCACAGAGTAGATCGTAGTTCTGTTGGGTCGTGTTTCTTGTAGCTGCCTGCTTGGCAGTGAGCTTCAAATTTCAAAAATGTTCACCTCCCAAAATTCAATTTAGGCTTTGAACAAGCTTTACAAAAAAACATCATTCATATGTTTAAGAATACAAGGTAATTCAAACAAAGTACTGAATGTATATCACAAGTTGTCTTTCACATGTTCAAAAGTACAAGGTAGTTCTAACAATATACTCAATGTATATTGCAAAGTAAATGTGCTAAGAAACTTTGATTTTTGCACTACAAGAGAATGGGGTCTTTTAAGTAGTGTCCTAGACATCATGTCTTTTAAGTAATGTCTTTTAAGTAATGTCTTTTGATGCGTCTTTTAAGTAAAATTTTACTTAAAAGATGCATTAAAAGACATTACTTAAAAGACATGATGTCTAGGACACTACTTAAAAGACCCCATTCTCTTGTAGTGTTGTCAAAATTTTATAAACTTCAACAATACAACATTGTTGCCTAATTCTATGTTGAATCCATCAATTGATCCCCTTGCTACACCTATTTGGCTATACATGCAGGTCATGTGAAATATAATATGCACACAAGATATATCCAAATCTTCAGTGCTACATTAGGTGTAAAAATATTTAATGGCCCAAATATGTAGGCTACCTATATTATTTATATTAGATTTTTCACTTTGAATGTCCCCTAATTCACTTGTAATTCTTTATACATTTAATCTCAAATGAATAAAATTTTATCTATATTATGCTACACATAGATTCTAAAATGCACTAAAGGATTTACTTGGACGGAAAAGACAACTACATATCCAATCTACACCGATTTAACTTCAATAACTATGATATAAGAAACCTTACAATCCTTACAATTTGACTTCGAGTGACATTCCGCACGTGGAACTTGACGACCTTTTATCAGCAAAGCTCCTTTCCCACTTAAACATGCTAAAACACCTAATTGGCATCATAACTTACATTTAATAGTCCGAAAAAAAAATTTAATGTCTTCTAATTGTAAATTACACATCTAAACCTACCTAAACCTATCTCCAAATTGTAAGATCCTTTCTTCATCAAAAATTGCTCAAAACTACCATTTCTAGTGCAAAGAACAAAAAAAATAAAATTATAAATGGTGTTTTTGGCATATCGAACTATAGGATCTTGTTCTTAGTGACTAGCATAAAAATGTGTAGAAAAAACTTCAAATACTTTGACCACATAGAGATTGCAAGATAAATGCATTTAAAGTGAAGAAATCATGGTTTAAATTGGGCACCATGGCAAACTAGTTCATGAGACTTTGAATCTCCTCAGCTTAAAATTTTTGCACTAAAAATAGATCTTCATTTTATATTTTGTATCATTAATAATTGATTTGRAAATACAAAGAAAGTAATTTTTTTTTTAAATCATGAAAACTCATTCTTTAAAAAATTGATAAGCAGAAGGAGGTAAGTAGTGTCGGGACTATGCAGAAGGAGGTAAGAGAGGTTATTACATTTAGAGGGGCCATGTGTCATTCCATCTTGAATCATGTGCATGGGCCACCTGCAGACCCCCTACTGTTGACAAACTCTTTTACCGCATATTATGCACTAAGGGAGGATGCACGAAGAGTGGTTCTAYTTGTATAAAGCAAARTACGGAGCYTCTTGCATGAAACATCTACATCAATGATCCCAAAATTGGCTAAATTTCGCTTTCTTGTTACTTAATTTTTTTCACGCCCTCAATGTAAATTCCAAAAAATCTTCCAAAAATGAACATTTGGCTAAAAATATCCAGAACCCGTTTTGGGATCATTGGTCTACATTCAACGAATGTGCCACGCAAGGAGCCAGCGAGTCCATGGTCCACATTCAATGAATCTGCAGCCTGCAAATAGTAAGAGGACCAATCACTAATACTTTCCCAATTCCCGGTGCCATTATACAACACGCCATCATGGGCAGGTGACCTGGAATCAAGCTGCCATTGCACAAGTTTTGGAAAACTCCACATGAACTGACAGACATCTAGAGTACCGATATTGCTTCTCTTTGTTTTTCAAATTGCTTTCCAATTTCCTTCCAAATCATTTGTTGAGCTATCTTACTTGAAATGAATACACGATGAACATTTTTTTCTGTTCAAAATGAACATCTTCAGAACATTTTTTCTGATGGTGGGTTTTTGATGTATTGTACATGCCTTCACATATCTTGAAGTTATGTGTACAAAAGAAGCAATGTTGGTACTCTAGATGTTTGAGACATTGTGTGAAGTTTTGTAGAACCTGTGCAAATAGTCATTAACGTACACGAAATTTGGATGTGAGCTTTTTGAATCAGTGGCCATGAAAACAAAGCCAGTACAGTACAGTACAATGGTATTCAGTTATTAGAACAGAGATTCAAAAGAATGGTAGACCACAGTCATGCCAT
Source organism: Pleurozium schreberi (assembly GCA_006891605.1). Classification (NCBI taxonomy): domain Eukaryota; kingdom Viridiplantae; phylum Streptophyta; class Bryopsida; order Hypnales; family Hylocomiaceae; genus Pleurozium; species Pleurozium schreberi. The sequence continues at coordinate 34,398 of VACF01002350.1, forward strand.
AATTTAGATGCTTGTACTGTCCAGCACGAGCTGAGTCTGCAATTGCAGAAGGATGTTTTTGGGCGCTCTCAAAGCATTAAGAGCTCAGTTTTTGCAGCTCCTGAAAATCAATGTTGTAGGCCTTTTCTCTCAGGAAAGAATGTCCATCGTTGCAGTAGTAAGTGAGTGACTGGTGAAGGCTCCTAAATTTGAAGCAAATGTGTCTTCCTCTTTCAAAACTCCAGGATGCAGGAATTCGTCAAGTTTTCTGTGACGACTGTGTTCACAACTTCTCTTTTGATTGCGCATTCATTAATGGGAGGGTGCAACGACGTCTCCTGCATTGGCATTAGTTTAATTTTCTATTACACTGGAAGTGACAGAGATAGCTCCCAATCAGTTATAAATTTACCCCAATGCAAAGTCTCTACACTCGGCTGATCGATATTGTTTAATTTGCTGTGAGGAAGAAAATAGAGAAATAGATATTGTTTCAATTTGCTCACCAGCATCTTAGTTTCAGACTTGAGGAGAGAGGAATGCCATTTCTTTCCTTGATAGCTCAAGTTACGAAAAAGGAAACATTCTGTTCTTTAGAGAACGCTTCTGTTGATAGCTCAAGTTATGGAAAATGCCAGCATCTGTTTCCTACAGCATGCTTTTGTTGATAGTTCAAGTTACGAAAATGTCACTAGCGATTTTCTGCAGCACGCTTCTGTTGAATTTGGAACCGAAGGGGACGAGGCTTTGCATTTTTCGGAATCACAAGAATAAAAAAAACATCCTCTGAAAATTTCATTAAAAAATTCTCCATGTAAAAAATTATATGTCTCTTTAAATACACGGCTCTTTCAAACTAATTTGGAGAAGAAAGAAGAAGAACTTCTACCTCATCCACCAAAGCAAGTAAATCATAGCCTCTAAAATGCCACATATACCACATTTCATCCATTGGCCACCCCCTTTTCCCCATAACTCTATCCATATTCCCTACGTTGACTTCCAATCCATTTAAAAATAAAAATAAAGTTAAAACAAACTTCATCTTTTGTTTCAAAAATCTCAAACACATGAAATAAAGTTTTAAAATATCTCTAAGTATGAAATATAAGAACTAGGATCAAGTAGTTGTCTAATAGAGGTAAAAAGATTAGATTTTAAGAGTAGTGTCACTCCATTTGTATCTTGAAATTCCACAAAAAACTCTGCTTGACATGCAATTATATATATTACATAGTGTATGCATGTACAATGCGACTACATTTTCAAAAGTGCATCTTAGTATGCTAAAACAATTTCTAGTTGTTCACATCACCTCCAATCCCTGAAAAATTGTATGCAACTTTTTCAAGCATTAAAGGCAGAGTCAACATACTAAAAAAAATTATACRACAATTGTACATTTCTCTTGTTATAATCTCACAACTCCTATGCAATTTTGCACTCAAATTTGATGTGCACGCTAATCAACATGCTTTTAAAACATTAATACAACTAAATTTTGAAGAATAAAAACGATTTCATTTGGGATAATAATAAATCCATGCTCCTTATATTTATAGGAAAAACATCCTTGGAAAGGCTTAGGCACCTACACAAAATAGTGGAATTAGGTTGACTTAACAATTAGGTTGCCTTACATCAAGAAAGTTACTCTACAAGCCATTAAAGTCAACATATATATTTTCTTAAACTTTTATTTGTATGCATAGAGGTATGCATGAGTCCCAATCCCAACAATATTGAGTTCGAAAGTGGTGAATTACTTTACAATAAGTAAGAATATTTATATAGTGTGGAATGTCGAGAAATTAGTGAARGGCAACCTAATTTCACTAATTTGTGTAGGGATTAAAAACATTGAGAAGTGAACACTTTTACATTTCAAACATTTCATTCACTACTACTATCCAAATAAATCGGATTTTCTTTACAATTTCCTTGCCTTTCATCTAAATTTTGYAATGAATCACAATTACAATATTTTGTGGAATCTTGGAAGCTAGGAGAAATGTCACAACTTTGGCGTGAAGGACAATATTTGGGTGAAYAGTAGTAATCTAGAGTCCTAMTTGAGAAAAAATTTAATTCAAAATATGTATATTGATTGATATTTGTCATTACACTCCTTTTTCTCTTCAAAACGCGATCTTGATTCCTTGGAGAAATATAATTATTTCTATTTTTTTTCTCATTATTMTTAGAGAACTTGTTGTTGTCCACGACGGGATAATCACGTGAACTTGATGATCCCACACTCTCTTCATTTTCTTCAATTGTTGAAACCCTTGAAAAATGTAGTTTAGTCATTTTTGGTTTTACACGTTGAAATTGTGAATTATGGGAGCTTAACACTTTGAATTAAATGAAATGTGTAAAGTATTTAGAAATGAACTAACTTAAATATGCATAAATTGTAATTTAAATGATTTTGTAATGCAATATATTCCACTAATGGAAATAATGAAATTGCTATATAGATTGAATACAGGGGAATGAATAAATATAACGATTCAGATATGCAATTTGTATTTATGCATGAATTTAAGTAAAATAAAAAATATTTTATTTTTAAATTTRAAAAAAAAAACTGTCAAAGTAAAAGGCTATGATTTTACTGAATATTGAATATTTATGACTAATGGTTGTATAATTATYAATAAAAGAAAACTAATGTTTATGAATGGAAATATAACATAACTTCTCTAAAGTAATACTCTGTAACATAATATTAACTCTAAGGTAATAATGATTGGGCGGTCTTAGCTTGGGCCCCATACAAACATCATTAATGCAATGAACCTCTCTAAGGTCCAGTTTCCATTGGAGGGCTGGCCCTACAAGAGAATGGGGTGTTTTAAGTAGTGTCCGAGACATCACATTTTAAGTAACGTCCTTTAAGTAAGATTTTAAGTAAGGTTTTAAGTAAAATTTTACTAAAAAATTAATTTTTTAGTAAAATTTTACTTAAAACCTTACTTAAAATCTTACTTAAAGGACGTTACTTAAAATGTGATGTCTCGGACACTACTTAAAACACCCCATTCTCTTGTAGTGGCTGGAGGGACAAGAGTTGGATGGGGAGCTGGAGTGGGCTGGAGGGTGGCCGGAGGGTCGACAGGCACAAAGGCTTTCTATTGGCGTCGTGGAGCTGGAGCCGGGTTTTGAGCGAGCTATGACGCATCCACGGAAAAAAGGTAAGGAGGAAAATCTTTTCAAAGCGGCATGACGCATCCACGTGTGTCTTTTTGTGCTAAAAATTGCCATCCGGTAAAAGGGTCCAGCCCCTCTAGGTCTACAATTCCAACTTGCGAGGATTGGAGGTTGGAGGTCCAATCGGACGCCCCAGACCACCCTCCAACGCAACGGAAACGGCCGGGGTCCGGCTCCTGACCGTCCGGCCCCCAATGGAAATCGACTCTAATATAATATAGTTCAACCCTATTACTTTTTAAAAAAGGTTCTACATATGACTTGAAATTATAATAGTATGTGCATTAGCATTAGAAGAGGTTTGAGGCCTCAATAAGACTACGAGTTCCTAGATTGTGAACGCAACCTAGGAACTGCCACTACATCAATGTGACGTGGCCGAGACACTGCCACGTCACCCAAAAAATAAAATAAAATAAATTTTTCCCAATTTCTTTTTACATTTCACAACTGGAAAAAAAATAAAAAAATAAAAAAATAAAAAAAATAAAAAAAACTGGTGTTTGTTTTTGAACAACAGGTTAGTAGTTTTAATCCTGCATTGGCGACAGTTGGAGGAACAACCTCGAAACGGCCCTCCAATACCCTCAAACATCTTCTAATGGGTGTTTTTGACATTGTTTACCAAGACAATTAAGATTGACCAAATCAGTATTTCATAAGCATTTGCTGTAATGTGGAAAGTTTTTAATTTTCCATGAAAAATCCCCTTTGTTTTGGGGTATGCAAAATCCCTTATATTGTAGCCTGCAAAGAAATACCTATTTCCTTGTGCCAAATGTCAATATTTCATTGCTTGACTATGTGCATATGTTATGCTCACATGTGTGATTACAAAAGGTATGGATTTGAGTTTCAGCACCCACGTTCTGAAAGGTGCCAAAGGATTGGAATACCGCCAATTTAAAAAAAAATTGACGTTTATGTCTACACCTCTCAAAAGAACTCTGCATTGTCCCACGATACGGATAGRTAGGAAAGTCAGATCTTGACCTTAGGCTGTCAGTTCATTAATGCAGGGGAATATGGATAGCAATCCATCATCTCCCGAAATCTTCGATATCATGACAGCCCGCAGGACAGTTTAAAGTGATTGTGAATCACTATGAATATTCAAATACGATCCGAATACGCGCTTTACAWATTAAGTAACAAAATGCGATAACAATACAACGAAGATACTGAATACAAAGATACGAAGATATTGAATATACAAAGAAACGAAGATACAGCGGAATTGGTATGTGCAACAAACCTGACCGTATTTGTTCCAACCCCAGGCAAAGATCTTTCCTGACCCTGAAGGCCAGACCATATAATTGCAAAATCAGCGGAAACTAGAGGAGAAACAGTGCAGTACTTCAACTTGCAAAAATAGTTGCTAAAAAAAGAGGCAATTGAGATTGCGGTACCTGTCAGCACGACACTATGGCGCGCACCGCATGCAACTGCCACAGATGATTCGTCTTCTAGTAGAGGTGCGTTAATCAGCCGTGGAGACGTCTGGAAAAATGCAAGACCAACTGAATAGATTTTCCTGATGCCAAATCATGAAAAGTATATTACCGAGCCTCGCAGGGCAAGTTTGAAGGCCCGCAGGGAAGCAAACCGCTTCAAGGACAGGGTCATGCATGTGAACATGAAGTGTAGTCAAACGTTGCACACAAGAGGAGATGAAATTGAAGCATTGTGCGTCTTCTATTCGTGTAAATTACTGAAAAATATCAACGTATTCTMCGATGTGTTCCTGGCTATCTTATGCCTTTCTTCCCATTGTTATCGCGTATAAGACTTCAACTACATGACAATAAATTGGAGGCAAAAGAAGTCTGAATTGAGTATGTTGTGAGACATCTACCCTACTGTACGTTCATGAAGCCATAGGATTATAATCATATATGAAACTCATATGGGAGTACTCAAGAAGATATCCTTGGAAAAAGGAACCTAACCTCCGCAGTATTTCCACCCACACCAAGTTGGCCAAATTGATTTCCACCAAAAGCATATATACCTCCGATGTCAGTAATGCACAGWGTGTGCCATAAGCCTGCTGCAATCCCTACGATTTTCTGGCCTCCCATTGTAGAAACAAGACAAGGTCTTAGCTCATCTTCAGTACTGCCTTGACCAACCTGCCAAGCAAAAAAACAATCTTCAAGAAGGCGGGAATCGGAGGCAAACTTGAGGTCAAAGGGCAGAAGAGAGGAGTTACATCCTCCCAATTCATCCTCACTTCAGACACAAAGAAACCGGAAAAGCAACACAATTTCTTGTCAAACCTCTCAGAAGAGACGATGTCTCTTCTGAAACACCCGGAACCAGGTGATAGGAATTGACACAAACCTGACCATGAAGACCCCATCCAAATGTTAACAAAGCTCCTGCATCTGTTATCAATCAGAAATCTCATTGATTTGTCAGCAAGGTAGTTTGGTTAACGTCTCAAGGTTGCAGATTCACAGAACAGGAGTATTGATAGGATCGAACAATATATTTTTATGAATGGCTACATAGAGACATAATGTGGAAGTCAGGGTTGCTACTGAATAGTAATGTAAATATTGCCAACAAATGCAGTGAGCTTGCTACASCACATGGTATAACTTAATCATCTTCTTAATGACCGTTGATTTAGAGGCCTGTCATGATAAGGAATCGGAAAAAATACAATGCTCTTATTTGTATGCGTCCGTACCTGTGACGACGGCACTGTGGCGGCCTCCACATGCAATCGCTTTTATGTAGTTCCCGGGAATAGGAGCCCCACCATTCTCTGGTAAATCGAAGCAAGGAATGTGTTGTGGGGATGACACAATCCGCATGCGAGAGCCCAACCCAAGTTGGCCCTCGCCTCCGTAACCCCAGCCCCAAACGTGCCCCATATCTATCCCCCGATAGCCAATCGGACGTCAGATGGCAGCTCGAGTAAAAATGATGTCGCGTTTGAGATTCTGTACTAAGTGATGCTGAAGGGAATAGTTGCAAACCAATATTTCAACAAAGGATGGCACAGTAACTGAAGTCAAAGTCATATGTATACATAATTGCACCACAAACATTGCCCTAATGGTATTGAGTTCGGTGTACAGCAAACGACACTTCTTAATTTGTTCCACTGTTGCGCGGTTGGCAGCATCACTGATATAGCTGTAACGCAAGAACACTCAGGATGAGCCTGTGCACATAGTCGTATAGCAAGTCACTGATACTCACCTCATATCTTTTGACTCTCACCATCAAATCAAACTTTTGAGCTACTTTAGCAATCCATAACCGATTTCACAAGCAGTACATAATCAGCGCACTAGCTGTAGCAGTCACATTTAGTCACTTTCTATACTCTCAGTGGTGAAAGACGTACGTGCAGAAACATCGTTTCTTTCACCAATCCTAAATAGAAAGTACACTAGCAGCTGACGATCGAAATGGAGCTCCAACCACCCGTATGCTTACACCATGAAGAGGAACCAGTGAACCACTCCCTAAACATGGTAGAATCTGATCAGGTGGACAGAATCCACCCGATGTAAATTGACCCCCCCATGCCGCGCACTCACCTGCTGTTTGCCAGAGATTAGGTAGCACTGTCCAAGCTCAGTAGTGGAACCCCATGTATTGAGCTTACCGGATTCTGCAAATATCACCCACAAATGACATCCTGAGTGGGTTCAAACTCATTCARAAAACTACGAGTTCCATGGTATCTCATGTTGTTTTCTACTGGGGCTCCTCAGTAGATTTCTAATTCGCCTGGAAATATGTACCGCTCCACGCTTACAGATCATTCACGAACTTTGAAATTTCATGCAAAGAATCCAGACTTTCAACACAACTCCGATGTATTTAGAAGCGATTGACCAGCGAACCTGTCATTCCCATTTTCGTCTAAATTACACCAACTTTATGACATTTGAACCGTGTTAGCAGGGCGTCGACGGAACGAAGATAAAGTCGTTCTACTCACTCTTAACTCGTGACAAAATTGGAGACCAGAACCGAAAAATCTTTAACTATCAGTTTCTCACTCTGTGCATTGAAACATGAGGAATCTGTCATCGACTCCGAAGCAATCACTTTTCTCTCCAGTGTGCCTTAATTATCGTGGAAAAGGGCAATAAAGATGTGCGTCTTTGGCAGAGACTGCAATTAGATTCCTTAGTCTCATAAGTTTGTAATTAATCAGATTGTCTCTACTGTGTGTAGCTGCAGCAGCAATTGAATGATATCACAATTGATTCTTCACTTTATAATTTTCAAGAGGTTTTGAACTAGGAAATCGGTTCAGGGACACTTTAGTCTCGAAGATTAACCAAGGCTTAACAATCAACCCTTGCATCCTTAGAGCAATCAAGTTTCTTCAACAAGCCAATGATTCTTATTCGAAAGAGTTTTCTGAAAGAGACTCTCAGCGAGCAAACGTATTTGAAGTCGCTCAACACGAGAATTTGAGATCGTGGCAAACATTGAGATCGAGCTATATTTGATTTCTGACGGCATATTCCATGCTGAATTACAGACGGGCTCTTTTAAAGGGTTTTCCAGCACGCAGTAGCCGACGGAGAGCAGATAGTGCGGTCAGGCTGCATACCAGAGATTGCAATCCCAAAGCCACATCCGCCATTGCAGACAATCTTGAGAGGATCATTGAGCGCCGTATTGGGCACAGGCACAGGCAGCAACAGCGRCGTCCGCTGAGGCGATGCGGCGGGCAAATAGCCCCACATCCGCACACTGCAGCTCCCGCTTGCGATTGCATTATCCCTACCCTCAYCTCTCATTGCAACTCCAATGTCATCCGTGTCCCTCTCCAACTCCTTTGACCCGCTCCCCAACCCCAACCCACACATACACATCAAAATCCAACATCCGTTTCGATCAAACCCAGAAATGCCGCCTCCTCATCCCCTCCAAAACACCTAAATACCCCAAAAAACCCTTCACAAGAACATTCACAWGTGCTCACCGTACGTTACCGCCTCGAGCACCTGGTCACACAAAGGATTCAACCACTCCAATAACATACAAGTAAACTTGACTTACTGCAGCTCCATACATGCAATGCAACAAAAATTTGGATGATACCCTCACTGCAGTTGCAGTGCGCAACCAGCACTCGACACATGGAGCGCGGAGAAGCTTACCAAAGCAGCCAGCCCCACAAAGTCTGGCTTCCAAGAGATCTAAAGGTGCGTCACGCTCCCAACGTCATCAGGCGAACTACGGGGTCGTCGGCTGTGTGCAAAGGGAGTTGAGCGATCCAGCCTCAACTGTAGTCCGGCGGGGCCCAAGAGGTGGAGATATTTGAGCGAGGACTAGCGTGCCAAGTCAGTTAGGGTGGCAAATGGCGCTACGGGAAAAACTGATGCTCCAGGGGCCAGTGAAGGTCCGACACCGCGTGGATGAGTCATTTCAGATTCTCTGCCCCAGTCAGCACGTGTTCAGTTCGGACGTTGCCCACTCTTGGACCTCCAATGGAAGCGACGATTCGGATTGCATTTTTACTGCATCGTGTAAAATCTGCCCTAGAGGTTTTCTTAATTCSCGGGCCCTGCCAGACCGTTGCGTGCGTGGCGTTGAGGAGTATGCCGAAAGGGTTGTCCTTCTCCGCCTCCCTGGTCWACTTCTCCGGGAGTGTCGGTGGAGTGCATCGAAAGTAATCCACATGGAGGCCTCAGAGTTGTTGCACGGCGCTCCATCACGTTGGTAGAGAGGGTCGTGGTCGTCTGTTGCCACCATTGTCGCTGCTGACGCTTTCGCAGCTGCACCACCTAATGTTTAGCCTTTTCATATTGGTTGGCTCTGGATCAAAGGAGAGACTCTACACACATCGACAGAAGCGACATGAGAGGAAGATTGAATAGGAGCTTATTAGAAAAGCGAGTCAGGGCAACAGGGCAGGGCCTCTCCTCTAGTAGAGTAGCTACGTGATGTAAAGGACGTCATTGCCTTGGAGCCCTAATGATCAGGTCACCACTAAATGAGTCATGTCAACGGCAGTTTTTACCCTAAATTTCGAATATCTGGTTACACGGGCTCAAACGGAGAAATTGATGTATATATTTCTCCATTTGACAAGCCATTAAATGTATGGTATTCATTAACAATTGTAGACGGAGTCAAAAGTCTTCTACTATGGTACCTCTTGGGACAGAGCTGCATTTCGTTTGGTCCTTGTGTCAATTGCAGCTGCATTGTCGAGAGATTTCTTGTGAATCGACCTGCAATAGGGTTAGGGTTAGGATGCGTAGAGACGACAATTCGAACCAAATGCAGTACTACAAATAATCGACAAATTCATCGTCTCAACAGAAAAACTCAGAAAACTATAACTCGGAAAGCTCTTTACGGCGACACCGCTTTGCAAAAACTCGCTGGAGGATACAACTTGTTAGGAAACCTCTTATTGTATTAAGAGTTTAGTATGGCACCTAAGTTTTGACAATGTTGCATAATGCTCCAAAACTTCTTTTCTATTACCAAAAGTGAAGGGCAAGATCAGTACATGCTAAAAATGGATACGTTCTTGCAAGATTAGGTTTCACTTGTAACAAAAACTTGAAAAGACAATCCCAAGAAAAACACATTTTTTTTTTAAAATTTGGCCAAATCTAGTCTACACAATGTTACAGGTAGAACCTCTCTTAGTGCACCCTCCTTTATTGCATAATATGTAGTAAAAGAGTTTGTAGACAATAGGTGGCCTATAGGTGGCCCATGCCCATGATTCAATATGAAATGACACATGGCCTACAGACTCTCTAAATGCAATAACCTCTCTTCTTGCATAGTTCTAACACCATGCACTAAGAGAGGTATTACTGTAGTACAACCATGGAGGTGATAGCACACCAATATTAATAAGAATGAATGAGTCTAAAAATTGAAAATAAAACATTGTTTTTTGGTATTAGAAGTATTTGAAAAATCATGACATATGTTTGTTTGTAACCCCTCCTTGTAATTTGTCGACCGCGTTGAACACATGCCAATCATTTTTTTGAATTGCATTCAAATCTAAGTATTATTAACTTTGTACTTGAATTTTGTAACCTTGTCCTTAATTTGCAATGGAAAAATAACTTGTATTCAACCTTGTATAATAGTGTAGGAACAACATAATTATCCTAATTTATAAAATGTTGTTTGTCATTTGAACTTTCTTTCAATACACATTCTAAATTGCATGTGAATTTTGGTTCAACTTGTAATTTATTATATTGGAATGACACTAAGGCATGATGGCATATTCTTTAGTTACATTGAGTTGTCTTTGCCATACAATTAGACTTGTCRTTTCACCAAATAATATTTTAAATAAAAATTGAAATCTAAAATCCAACTCTTTATTAATATTTTATAATAGTTGAACTCTTTTCTATAGGATTTGAATTGTTCATTTTGGGAATATTCATTTTAAAATTGCTTGTTTACAAGAGATTGAAGTTAGAGTTGCTTTTTATCTATATGTAATGCTTTAGTGTTTTATTTCCCATTTAATTAATCCACTGAAAATACCTCTATTTATGAATTTTTTTTTAATCTTCTCAACTGGTGTATATATAAGTATTTAAAGTTATGGTGTACAAAAAGATTCCATATTATCCTATACTTAGAAATATGTGTATTGTAGTTATAGTGCTAAACTTCAAATTGCAATGTAAAAATCATCTTTATAATTTTATCAAATTTTCAAATTGGAGTACAAACTTTATTTCATTAATTGAATTGGCTRAAACTCAATACTAAATTCACATCAAGAAAATAAGATAGCGCTAGTAAAAACATTATCTATGTAGACTAAGTGTAGAAGTCATTAAAGTACAATGCATAGTCATTCAAGTTTTAGGAATCATTTGCCATTTTTCAAAAAATTACTTTATCATCATTATTAAAGTTTAGGTGCCTACACTTCAATTGCATGATTGTCACTACCTCCTATTGGAATAGAAAAACTCAAATGAAAAATAACTTTTATTTGTTTATTACAAATTTTTTCATCTATCAAGTAGATAATWATATTTGACTAAGATTAGTATTTTGTTGAAATATCCTCTTATTACTTACCTTATTTAGGAATATGCTTGTAATTTTTTWATAGATGTATTTATTGCATTTTGAGGGGAGGTACAAAACTTCTTTAATCTTTGCTATTGTAGTGAGTGTTYTCAAGTGTGGCCAAACCTAAGAAATTCTCACTACCAATTTCTTCTCTATTGCATGAAAATTTCTTTCTATAACGTATGAGTTTAATCTAAATTTGCCTTAATTAATTTTTCTCAAACTTGTGTTTGAAATAGGCCCTTCTACCTTATCAAAAAAACATGAAATGCACATGATTAGATTTAAATTAAATACAACACATTTAATGATATTTTTAGTAATTTAAGCTATCTATAAAAATCAAATTTGGAAAAGTTGCTTGCAATTGCATTTCTTTTGATATTGCACTTGACAATTCTCTTGCAACAATAATAGTACAAGTGCACTCATCCCAAATTACCAATACTGGATTTATTCAACTTCATAAAGTATTTATATAAAGATTTGTCATATTATTAGGAAGTAAACCTAATTATCAAGATATACTCTTTTGGCTTATTACTATTTAGTTTCCATTTTCCATTTTTCACTAGAATAGGTCTAAAAAGTTTATATGACATTTAATGGGGATAATGCAAAAATTAATCCAATTTATAATATAGAGAGATATGTTGAACATTGCAAAAATTGTATTGTAAATATAAATACAAAGATATGTGCACACTTTGCTAGAATCAATATCTAAYAATGATTGAATTGCTCTATCTATACTTCATAATATCTCTATTAGAGAACAAGAGGTCACATATTTCCTCAAAACAATGTTTGTTTGTCCCTCACAATTATTGTTTCTATTCTAATTCAATTTCAATCCGTCATGCTAAATTTGTCTCTAAAAAAACATACTCAAATGACATCTTAAAATAAAATTCTTTATTTATATAATTTGATGATTATTAATAAACATTGTGTTATTCACACTGCAGACAATAGCATGGAGTCACCCAAATTGATTTTCTTTTTTTAGTAAGATACTGACTTCTAGTTTTTAACTTCAACTATTGTTGCCTAATTAGAAATTCATATTGAATAYTAACCCTTGAAGCCACCAAGACCTTTTCACCAAAAAATAACTCAAAACTACCATTTCTAGTGCAAAGAGCAATAAAAATATTTTTGGGTTATTTCCTTACATATAGGGGCTTGTAGCACATTAGAATAAAAACGTCTGGAATCTTTCTTAAAAACTTTAAAAACATAGATTGCAAAATTATTTGCATTCAAAGTGAAGAAAACTTGGTTTTAGAAAGGGGTGGGGTGGGTCTGTGGCAAACTACACTAAAAATGATATTTAGTGTTGGCAACACTATTTGTGAACCATGACACTAAATGTCATTAAGCCTACTAAAGTAAGTAAATTTCTAACACTAAATGTATTGTATGGTAAATCTAAAACATGAAGAGTGGCCGTTTTCCGTCCCCTCCTGAAATGTTGTAACTTTTGCATCAAAGGYCCAAATTTGATAAAATTTRTTGGAAAAGTTGCGCCTTGTCTTCTAGTTTGTGYGGTAAAAAATTTAGATCAATCCATAACCTAATGAGTTTTGGGCAGCCAATCAAAGTTTGCACGTTCTCATTGAGTTCAGAAACTGCACTTTAGGGCTGCAACTTTGGGGGCTTGTATCTCTTTCATCCAAGGTCCAAATTCAATAAAATTTGTTKGGTTTTCTTCCCCTTGAAGTCTAGTTACTGTGATAAAAGTTTCATGTCAATCCAAGTTGTTATGAATTTTTGGGAGCAATTCGAAGTTCGAAATCTTGCTATTTTTGGAGAACAGTAAACTTTGGAGACTCTTATCTTCTTCATACAAAGTCCATTTTCAATAAAAAAAAATTTGGAAAAGTTGCGCATAATAGTCTAGTTTGTGTGGCTAAAATTTCATATCAATCAAACAAGTTATGAGTGACTGAGAAGCATTCTAGTAGAAGGAGTTTCAGCAATTTTGAAGTGAAGTCCAACACTAATTCTCCTAAAGTTCAGATTTAGTGTTATGGCTAGTAGGGTGGTAAAACACTAATTGTAATCAAACACTAAATATCATATTTAGTGTAGTATATGAAATTTTGAGTCCTCTCAACTTAAATTTTTGCATTTGAGATTTTGAATATCAAATTTCTTATCMTRAAGAATTGAATTGAGTCAAAGAAAAAAAGAAAAAAACATGCACTTGATTTTCATCCTTTAAAATATGTTTAAATAGTAATTATAGGTACAAGATAGAAGAACAACAAAATTACTGAAAGCTCAAAGATGGAATTGAAACACACTAACCCCAATAGTAATATTGTTCTAACAATCTGAGTCAATCATGTGGACCTTTTCTTAATTTAAACATAAAAACTAAGTTCAAGAATAAATTCAATATGTTATTTTTTGAAGAAGATGCTATGATTGCCCACAATACAAGATACTCTGCAACTTTCTTATCACTTATTCAAATGAAACAAAACAAAACTTTCCATATAGACAAAAATATAATCTATGGAAAATTAATTAATTTTTATTTCAAGTTTTTTCAATTCTCTTGTTGGTTTTCTAGTGAGTTGAAATTTGTGCTTAGGATGGCATAAATTTTGCTTTGGAGCACCAATTGAAATTTAAAAAAATACATTCTCCAAAAACTAATGATTTTTAATCTTGACAAAAATCCCAAAAAATTGCACCAAAATTTAAGATCATGGAAACATGCCCAAACTTTCATTTGTCCCCTCAAAAGACAATGGAACTTTATAWTAGGGTTTAATTAAAAGAAATTTGAGGCCTTTAGAAGACTGCGAGTTCTCAGATTGTGAACACAGTCTAGGAATTGCCAGTGCTACAATTTGATGTAGCACGGACCGKGTCACRTCAATTTTTATTCTTTTAYTTTATTTTTATTTTTTTACATTTCAAAACCATTTTATTTATTTATTTTTTGATAGCAGGCTAGCCATTCTATTATTGCATCGGTGACACTTAGGGSAACAATTYTGAAACGGCCCTCSCTTGGCCTCAAATTTCTTCTAATGATTGATATTTTTCTAAACAAATTAAATTAATTTTWTTAGAATTTAGAYATCATCAATTTTGCTCCAAAAATTGTTGAAGACAGGTCCAATTTAAGCYATAAAATAATATTGAAAATAAAAAGTTTCTTTTTGCRTTCATACACTTTCTACTTTGTACGTATTGCAATTCACAATACAATTATTTTTCTTTTCTTCTTTTAGTTTTGTGGTTTAYATTTTGGGGGGCATTCAGTGTATCTATTAACCCCGTCAATATCATAGTGTCCTAAAAGAGGATGTTGGATGAAAAAGATGATTTTAGCAACTTGGAGTTCCCATTTTGTAYATTCAGATCTTTTGGGAAGATCATGTCAATTTTTTAGTGAGTGAATTTTTGGGTAAATTATTTGGTACAAATGTCATATAAATTTTAGGAGAAATTATTTACTTTTAAAGTATTATTAAAACATGAACTTTCAAAAAGTTAATTAATGAGATAAAAAGTTAAAACGTAAACAAAATTAACCCGTTAGTTTTCTTGTGGTTGGGGATGTTTTAGTCAAAGGTTATGGTTTGACTTGTGATTTGTTTAGGCMTGAATACATAGGGTTTGAATGCGTAATTTTGTTACAAATTTGGGAATGTAATTTACTAGCATAGAGGCATTTTTCTATGAATTTTTTTATAAATAAATTGACTTCAAAAGTTTTTTATACTATATTTTTCACARAGTATTCAAGTTTTGATGTTTTACTGTTAGTTTTCAACCTAAAGGTACATTCCTACATAGTGTTTGGGCTATGGTTTTAGAGTTGTAAGGCCATAGTAAAAGGGAGGACATTTTCACTAGAGGAGGTTGGCGAATGCCAAACCTAGGTGGCACTTGAGGTGACATGCATGYAGAAACAGTWTTACAACCARTTAATAAACAACAACTAGAGGTCCACAAACATTTGAATTTGTGCTAAAGTAGAACTTGTAATCTTTTTGAAAAATAGAATTTGGAGTAATGGAGGCATTGTCAATTACTACTCGGGGTGGCACTTCATTATGAAAAGAGCGCAATATAAGGTGGCAATATGAATTTCATAAAGAACTTGTAAATGGGAASKGACAATCCTTAGACAACTACATTATCATCATACGTGAATCAAATGAGTTCCCTCAATGTGTACTGGAGGTCATTACAATTTGTGAATGATGTAAAAAATGTATTGGGCTTCTTACCTAAAGCCAAGTGGGAACAACCCCTAAGCATTGTATAGTACATCATACTTAAAGATGCAACAGGAATTCTACATCCTTTAATTATCTTTGAATTTTRAAGTTGTAAARCACCCATTGGCATGTTTTGGAAAAAAAATCTACTTACGGCTTGTACATTGTACAAATGTTAAAGAATTTGAGTTAAAATTTTGTGTGTGGTTTCTACTTCAAGTGAGATTATTTCCTATTGATTCAAGTACACAAAGTCTATTTTGAATGTATATTGTCAAAATTTTAACAAAAAGTATAAATGTATCTTACTTTGAGGGCAATTATAAAAATATTGATTGGGCGTTTGGATCACAATTAGGCTACCCCCCAAAAAAATCTTTGGCCAAATAACTTTGGATAATATGTCCCTAAACCCCTATTTTAATTTGCAATTTGAAAATTTTGTATCTAACACTGTGTGGTATGCAATTTATTGAAGTAAGTAAGTAAATAAATACTCAGTAATATATAYTATGCTTAGTTGAAAAAKCTTACTCCAAGATTAGTCAAAGCTTATTGCCCTTGTTGAATGGGGTCARAAAACAACAATTTTTCCTTCTTTGTTCAAATGCTATTATATTACAATCTATGTTGTTCATGTTTCAAAAACAAATCCCATATTTTCTTTGTAGTCTAGTACAATTTTTTAAAAATAAATTCTCAAAATGAATTTTCAAGCTTGCTCAATGCACTAGAAAGTAAAAGGTTTTTGAAAATTTCTATGTATAACATATTAGCCTTGAGATATTAGCCCTTATTCCTTGAGGACTAGGGGATAGTCCAAATTTTTTTAATTGTAATGATGTACAACAAACTGAAACATAAAATGAATAAATTTATTACATTTCTTAGAATTTTTTTATAAGGCATGATTTATAGATCTAGATTGCCCATACATCTAGAAAAACCACTACACTAACCAATGATTTAAAAAACAAATTGAGACCATTGTCTTGTCCACTGTCATGCCACTCGTGGCTAGTGGATTTGTATTTTTTCTTAGAAATGGAATTTGGATTATTTGGGTTAAAAAAAAATTGAAACCAAAAGGTTGAAAATTCCTTCAAAAATTGATCAAAGATTGAATATGTATAATTTTTTCAAGATTAGTYTTAGAGTACCCTCAAAGTCTTTGGTCTAATTATGATGATTTTTATTTCTATTGTACTTGTTTATTTAAGTTTTTTTAAAAGGTCATTTATAGAATTGAAAAGGTTACTTTTAGARGTTGAACATATTCATACTCTTGAATTGAAGAACATTTATATAGAAAAGTTTTAAGAATTCATATTATACAATGGAAGAGGAAAAATATAAAAATCTGCAAACATTTAGATCTTAACGAGGGTATTGGATGAAGTCTTCACCCTTACAGGACCAAGGCCTTTTTAATGCAAAAAAACACTCAAAACTGCCTTTTTTATAGCGAAGAGTACAAAAGTTAATTTTTTTTTTTGCACACCAAACCATAGGATATTACACCTAATTAGTTTGAGAATGTGTGGAAAAAATTTCAAAAAACTTCACAACATAGATTGGAAGATATCCGCATTTAAAGTGCAAAAGACAAATTTTTCATCACATTGTGGGACTAGACTATTTGAATTTGAACCTTCTTAACTTTAATTTTTTGACAATTTAGGCTTCAAAATTTGTAGGGCAAAAAATTGTAGGGCTTCTTTGATGTTAAGCTTCAAAATTTCAAATCATTATGGTTGAAAATTGAGTTGAGAGTTGAKGAAAAAAATCAAAACAAAAAAATTTAATTTTCATTTTTTATAAAATTATTAAGTAGAAGTAGGTACAAGATAGAAGGAAATCTAAATTATTAATATCTCTTATATCTAATTAAAACACACTAATCCCAATGGTGAGATTGCTCTAGAAAGCAAACTAAACCATGTGGAATTTTTTCTGAAAAATTGTAGAAATTGCATTTAGAAATGAATCCTACAATTTATTTTTCCAAAAAGATGCTTAGATTGCCCCCAAAACAAGATTTTCCATAACTTTCACATCACTTATTCTAATTAAATGCCAAAGATTTCCATATAGGAAAAAAATTTAATCTACACGAAAAAAAATTCAAAATAATATTTGGATTTTTGAATTTTATTTTTTGTTGCTTGGTCTCTCCAATTTTGAACATAACTTTTGTTTTCCGGCATAACTTTTGTTCTCTTGCATCAATTGAAAAAAACACATATWTCCACAAAGGTAATCAATTTTTCAATCTTCAAAATAAGTTTAAAAATATCATCACAAAAATTGATACAATAGATACGTGCCCCAAAATCCAAGTTGTCTCCCAAAGGCACAAATGGTCCTTTAGGGATTAAATACCACATGATTGTAATGATAGGGTCCCATTCATTGCAAAATGTATAAATAATGGACCACTTAAAAAGTTTAGTAGTTCCAAAATATCCCTCTTATATCATACAATTGAATCTTATAAATACCAAATCCCATTGTTTATTATGTTGTTTTAGATTTTTTGTAGAAATAAAATAGGGCTGTACCTAAGAGTTGTAGATGAATAGTGTGAGGTATGTATGTGTACAAGTGTCACRTCTCAGTGAAATTAGACATTTGGAGATGAGCATGTCCTAAACTCATAAGATATTGTGGAACTTTTGAGCAAATTGGCACTTCTCCCTCCACAATGCACCATTCTCCCATTACAATGCTTTTTGTGCTACTTTGGAGAGGTTATTGAGCATGAGCAATTGTTTTTTAGATCTACCTAGGTATATGAGCCATGTATTTCACCCTTTGTTAAGTTTTTGTTTTGTAAGTAAATCTACTTTAGGGTTTCAACACATGGTTGCCTTGTGCATCTAATTTTTTGGTTTCTACCTCCAAGGCTTGTGGATTTTTAGGAGTTTGGGTGCTAATGTTRAAATAATTTGCGAATTAGAATTTAGGTATCATATATAATGATGTATGATTTGTAGAGCTATGTCTGTAGCTACTTCACACATATTCTAATGTTGTYGAAGAAGAGCAAGAATTATCRAGTAGCTACAAAATGTAATGGTACCAGGTATGAATTTTGGGTGGGATAGATACGTAGACAATGTTAGTGTTGGTTTTGTTCATTTTGTGTTTTATTGTTAGAACCCCTTATCATATCGTTGATGTGGTTGTGCATCTGTAGGTTGTGTTTGAAGATTCAAGTAATCTTTATCATGTAAGTTTTATGAAGGAATATTGTAAAGGAGATATTATTGATTTCATGTTTGATGTTTTTTTTGGTTGTTGCACACAATTTTGATTCTTTGCTTGTAACTTGCTTGTATGTACATATAATTACAAGCTCTTTCAACAAGTTCTTCTAGATTTGACATGCTTAGTGTAATGTTGCGCTCTGGTTTTGTTTGAAGGATCCTAACACCTAAGTTGTAGACTATGAATCCAAACTTGTTCATGTTTTTGTTTTTTGGCATAATTTATGTTGTTTAATAGACTAGCAGTGTTTGTATTTGCCATTTTTAAAAATCCTAAATCAAGTTATTTGGACTTGAATGTATTTTGTTGGTTTGCATTTGCATCTGTTGGTTATTCAATTCTAGCACAAAATATATTATTTCAAAGTATAGAAGATACTTGTTAATGTAGTGTTATTTTTTTGAAAGAACTGACTTCCCCCCTTTTCAATTGGAGCTTTTGGAAAATTATATAAAATTAACCTCTAAAGTCTTAATTGTCCCTTTGAGAGACAACATGGGTTATGGGCACGTTCCTATGAGCTCAATTTCTCGTGAAACTTTTTGAAACTTTTTCTTAAAATTTTAAAAATTTATTAGCTTTCTTGGAGTGTAATTTTTATTTCAATTAGTAGTTGGAAAAAAAATTATAACACAAAAATTGAAGTTAAGCCCCACATTGAACTTAGCAAAGAACTCGGAAGGCTAAAAATAATCCACAAAAACTTGAAATTATAAATTTTCAAAATGATTTTTCATATAATTTAACTTTTTCTACACATAATGCTTTGATTCATTCCATTTGGATTTGTGATGTGAGTTTTATGAAGCATATAGTTCCTCATCAAAGCGTCTTTTTGAAAAATAATGTATAGGATTTGTTTTTGAGCTCAATTTTCACATTTTTTTTAAAAACAATACGATTCAAAAGGTTAATTTTGATTGTTAGAACAATCTCGCCATCGAAATTAGTGTGTTCTAATTCCATCTTAGAGCTTTTAATGATATATATTTTTTCTCTATCACATATTGGTACCTTCTATTTAACAATTTTTTAAGAATGAAAATCACGTTATATTTTTAACTTTATTTTTCCTAAATTCACAACTCAATCCTTCAAGAATTTTCATAAAGTCAAAATCTATAGTGTAAACTTTTTATATTATGAAAATTTGAGCCTTGTTACCTATTTGCCACGATTCCTACACTTTAATCCCTAAAGAACTAAAAGCACATTATGTATCGACTTCCAATTTTCAATGGAAATTTTTCAATAGGGTCAAACAAAATTCAATATTTGATAAAGTAGGATCTTCTAAATAAAAAGTTGACATACTTGATGTGTTTTTCAATTTTCAAAATTTATTTAAGGAATGTAGTCTAATAGAAAAAAGGAAAAAACATACTTCTTTTTCTAATGAAAAGAATAGTAAGGAGGAAAAAAAAACATTTTCTTGGAAATTTATAGTCTTTATTCTATAAAAACAAACTAGGTCTAGAGAAAAATTTCAAATTCATTTTTTAGCAATTTAAAAAATATAAGGTTTAATCTAATGTGATTAAAAACACAAAATAGTTAGAATAGATCCAAATTTTTGGAAGATATTTCAAATAATATCCTAGTAAAAATAGTTGTTAAAATTCAAAAATTGGCGCATATGTACAAATTTGATTTTTTTTTCATATTTCATTTTTAAAATTAAAAAAATAACACAATTGCCTTAGGTTCAAATATAATTTTTTTAGAAGAGTAAAAATTCATTATTCATCTTCTCCTAATTTTTCTTCTCCAAAGGCTAATTTTTTTGCCTATAAAGTTGCCCTTCCAAAATTGTTATAATCTAAAAATCCAACAATCAATATTTTCACAATTAATTCCATGCATACTAGACAAAGTAGGATTTAATTTTGTATGGTTAAAATTAAAAATTTCAAGCACATGCACGTGCAAAAAAATATCAAAGTGGGACAATTCATTGAAAATCTCCATTGTCAAAAAGTTGTTAGGCCTTGAGGGATTAAACACATTTTTCTTGCAATCTATACGGTCAAAGTGTCTAAATTTTATACCACATTCTTACTAATCGTATACAAGATCTTGCATCAATATATGCAAAAAATAATTATTAAATTTGTTTTTTCTCTTTGTACTAAAAGTGACAATTTTTGAGCATTTTTTCGACATGTAGTAGGTCTTGGGACTTTAGGGGAATTTAGGTGTCCTAAAATCCCATTCCAAAAATTAATAGTACCCAATTAATACCCCTTTGTACACAAGTGAATTTAGAAAACCACCAATTGTGCCCTACTTGAGATTTAGATGGATGAAAAATCAAGAAATTGTATACTTGGTTCTTGTTTGCATTAATATGTTGTTCAAGATTTGAATGTCTTGTCCTCGAGGATTAACATCAGATCCACCTTGTAGGGCTTGATTTTCAAGGAATCTTGAGGATAGCATTTTGCTCTAATACTTAACTACACTCCACTTTTTGATACCATTCTCTTTTGCCCCCAAAAATGCATCTATCAAACTAACTATTTTGAATTTTGAATCACTATTTGGGGCATTTTCATGCCACAAGTTCTCCAATGGCTTTAGAATGGGAGTGCAATTTTTGTACACGTTGTGCGCATAATAAATCATTACTTGAATGATTGTTTCAAATMATTTTTCTATTGAATTTTCATAAAAACATGTTGCTTAAAATATGTAAATTCAATTTTAAAAACTTGATTGTATCAATAAGCTCTACCGATTCTTAAAAGTTGAAAAAAAGATTTAGGGATTTTTAAAACCCTATTTCCTAACTATTTCAAATTAGTTTTTGGCTATAAATTGAATGTGAATCTAATCACAAACAAATGGGAATGTATGTATGTGAATGTGTGTAGCAAAATTTCTTATCCATGCTCCTTTTAGATCCAATTAATTGAAAATCTAAAGATAGACTCAAGTATAAAAAAATTGTTTGAAAATTTTCATGTTTTAATTACATAGAGAAAGATTAAAAGACAATTTTATTTTGAGATGAAAAATTGTTGCATTTTTTTTCAAGTATAGATGAGTGAATTTTTGGTACTAAATTATGAAAGTCAGCATGATTTTTTTATTGTATTTTTACAAATTAATAAGTGTAAAAGGAATTTGGTCAAACAGTTTCTTAATTTCAAAATTTACCACATTTTGTGTAAAAGTAGAAGTAACACCAAAATACAAAATACAAAAAAATTAAACATTTTAGAATGTCCATATTAATCACAGTGAAGTGTTAAAGGATCATCATGAAATTGTTAGTTTGTGTCTACATTTTTGGTGTATAAGTTACATTATAATACCCTTTGATTTCATGTCTTTTGCATTGAAAAGTTTTAAAAATAATTTTCACTTGAAATACTCTCGATCATGGTTGAGATTGTTTCAACCTTGTGTCCCAATTGCCGTAGGGAACAATTAGGGTATGCACTCTTGTAACTGAGCATACATACTATAGTAAAACATACGTTATTTTTATTGAATTTTATTGGAAAGTGATTAAGGATTCCAAAGTACTTTAGTATGCATTGTTTGGAAATTGTATAAATAAATTATGAATTTTCAAAGTATTGTTCTAGTTGTATCTATAAACAATACTAAGTTTTCATAGACTCTCACGTTTAGATTATGTACATTTTATGTCATCAATTTCTAGATTTTTGTAACACTTTTTGGTCTAGATGTAGGTGTTGTATTTTGGACAATGTCAATTATGAGTGTACATACCATAGTACTAAGTAGCAAAATCATGTTGATTATTGTGATTGCTATTCTTTTTGTTTTCAGTGCTTTGCATTCTCTTGGGTGACGATTATTGTACAATTAGCTTTGGATAAAAAAAAAGCAAGTAAGATGGTGAGTTGTACTTGGCAAGGAGTTTTTTCATTTGACATTTCATATAAGTAAGTGCCCATTATTTATGACATTCACATATCTCATCCATTTTGAATGTCTTGTCCAAGTGCCTCAACAATAGACGTACCCATAGCCAACTTTATATTCACATGGGTGGGGGGCTTAAGTCTATAGTCCATCCAATTGTGGTTGGGAGTGAATGACCTTGTCAATATATAGGGACTTCAAAATTTATAGGGGGAAAGAATGTCAACTTTTCTTTATACAATCTTATTCCTAATGGAAGCATCAAGGCCAAAAAAATTGCTATTGACAGAGGTTTATAAATGGGAGGCAACCCATTCATCACAAAGTTTAAACCCTACGGTTTGTCAACTGTTGTCATGTGGTTATTGTTGTTTCATGGGTTTGCACGTTAATTACAATTTATCACATCGTTACAATGCATTATCTCGCATCATTATTGCATCGTTACAATGCATTATTTTGCATCATTATTGCATCGTTACAATGCATTATTTTGCATCATTATTGCATCGTTACAATGCATTATTTCGCATCATTATTGCATCATTACAATGCATTACTTGCAATTGCATTGTAACAATGCAAAATAATGCATCATAATGATGTGATAAATTGTAATTAACGTGCAAACCCATGAAACAATGATAACCACACGATAACTGTTGACAAACTATAGGGTCTAAACTTTGTGATGTTCTTGATCACCCCCTCATTCCGGCACTATAGAGTGTTGTTTTTCTATGCAATAAAGAAGGGTAGTGATTAATTACGACATAGTTCCCAACACAGTTGTGGCACATTATGATTGGCTACAAGTCTCTTGATATTGCAACCATCCTTGGTCAATTTTGCATCCAACCTTTAGTCACAAATGAGAAGACCTATACAACCAATGTTGGATGAACTCCATTGTCAACTAGAGAATTCATGGTAATTTTGTTTCAAGAAACAAATTTTTGAAAAAATATGGGATCTTTTTCAAACCTATTTGTATACATGGGGAAATTTTCCCCAATCATCACCATGCCCACACTCCAGATATGCTCAATTGCTTAGGTGGTCGGAAATGGGTTGCCTCCCTAAGTTGATCCATTCCCAAGAGACGCTTCACTCACGCCAAAGTTCACTTTCTTCTTCTTCTTCACATGATTGGGTGCACGGCATGGTTTCTCTTTTGTTTGCTCTACTTTCACTACAAGAGAAAGGGGTGTTTTGAGTATAGTCCTAGTAGTATAGTCTTTTAAGTAACGACTTTTAAATAAGGTTTTAAGTAAAATTTTATCAAAAAGACAGTCTTTTTAGTAAAATTTAACTTAAAACCTTACTTAAAAGTCGTTACTTAAAAGACTAAACTACTAGGACTATACTTAAAACACCCCTTTCTCTTGTAGTGTTTGAAGGCCAATTTCTATCTCCAACAACTGCGGGCCAAAATGAAACAAAATTTGTTCATATTTTCAAGATTTCTATCACCGAAGATTGCTAGCAGTACAATTCTACCCTTTTTTTTCGTACGGTTTGTGCAAGCACAAAAGGCTCCAGAAAGTTCACCGTACCAGTTCAAAGTCATGATAAGTTTTAGTTCGTGGAGTATTTTCGTAATGTTTGGAAACACCTATCTATGTTTTGTGTTTTTTTGGTTTCCTTTTTTTAAAAGAAACAACAGCAACGGATGCTCCAATGGTTTGGGCTTATCATTGATCCCTGGAGTCATTGATGTCTGGTCCAAAAGCGGCACAAAAATTAAAGCGATCTGGACTTCTTTTTTTCTACCCAAACTGAGAGCATCCCCACCCATACCCCCCAAAGCTGGCCGGCCCGGGTTAGAGCATGGCCGGCCTCCAAAACACATCCCACCGCAGACCCGGCCAGGGAGGAAAAGAGCCCGGTCACGGTAAAAGTGTCACGGAAAACCTCAGGACCCCGTGCCCTCCAAGCGTGTTGACTCTGTAGGTTGAATGTGTCAGCTCCTATTTTTTCGTGCTTCTTTATGGTTTGATCTTGTCGGTTTGTGGGCACATCAATTTTTATTTATTTGTTTTTAAACAAATGAAACATGATTTCATTGCTAGAGAATAAAAGGGCGCTTCAATTTCAATGAAAAAATAAAAGTGCACTTTGAGGTAGACCTCAAGCACACCTCAAGCATACCTCAACACACTTTTTATGTTTTATGCTTGATTTTTTATTCATTTTCAATGAAAAAAAAGGAAAAAGTGTGCTTGAGTGTGCTGAGGTAGACCTCAAGCACACCTTAAGCACACCAAATACATTTATAATAGTTAATGTTTTATTTTTAATTCATTTTCAATGAAAAAAGTAAAAGTGTGCTTGAGGTGTGTTTGAGGTCTACCTCAAGCACACCTCAAGCACACTTAGCACACCAAGCACATTTTTAATGGTTAATATTTTGTTTTTTTATTCATTTTCAATGAAAAAAGTAAAAGTGTGTTTGAGGTGTGTTTGAGGTAGACCTCAAGCACACCTCAAGCAAACTATTATTTTTTTCATAGTTAATGTTTTATTTTTAATTCATTTTCAATGAAAAGAGTAAATGTGTGTTTGAGGTGTGTTTGAGGTGGACCTCAAGCACACCTCAAGCACACTAATACTTTTTTTTAATAGTTATTGTTTTATTTTTAATTCATTTTCAATGAAAAAAATAAAAGTGTGCTTGAGGTGTGTTTGAGGTAGACCTCAAGCACACCTCAAGCACACTATTATTTTTTTCATAGTTAATGTTTTATTTTTAATTCATTTTCAATGAAAAGAGTAAAAGTGTGCTTGAGGTGTGCTTGAGGTCTACCTCAAGCACACCTCAAGCACACCAAGCACATTTTTAATGGTTAATATTTTAGTTTTAATTCATTTTCAATACACATTTTATGGTTTATGTTTTATTTTGATTCAAATTCAATGAAAAAAATATAAATGTATTTGAGGTGTGCTTGAAGTCTACTTCAAGCACACCTCAATACATTCTTTTACTTTGTACATTGATCTAAAGTATATGAATAATAATAAAAATGTAGTATTCTTTTTATTCTTGTTTTTTGGTATACATTTCAAATATATGAAGAGATAGTATTGTAACTATAAGGTTTATTAGGTGAAAGAGATAATAAATAATTTACATTTTTTGGATCTACAACCCTCAAGCAAACTAAAACTCAAAACTTTTTTTTTCCCAAATTTTTCTTGGTTAGGCAAGTGGTTCTAAAGGTAATCAAGTTCCAAAAATCACCCACTTCTTTGAATGTACACTATTTGTACATATTTCTTTTTGGGTACCCTTCAACAATATGCCTACAATGAACATTTTAGGAGGTGAGCAATTTTAGTGTCCTATGCCATTCAAAATTCAAAATTTCATAATTAATTTCACAAAGCTCCAAAAAACTTGAAACAACTTCTAAGAGATGCCAATTGTACTTGTCTTTCAAAGAATTTTTTTGAAAAATATTTCAAGAATTTCTACTTCTCAAAATGTAGTTTCAAAGTCCAATGACCTCGGCAACTCACAATTGAAGCAACTTGAGTTTACAGAGTCATTAAGATAGGGGATTGACTTTATTGGCCGTGTTCTCAGGGCGGGAATGAGTGGGGTGTCCACCCGGCCAAAGGAAGCCCGGGAGGTACAGGGCTCGGGCCACCCCATTCCCTGAGCCGTGTTTGAGGGGCATGGGTGGCATGGATGCTCTGAATATGGTGCGATGCACAGCAGACTCCTCATCCCGGACACGAAACCTTGTGCCCCAGTGTGATGCACGATGCACCGCACACCCACTGCTGACCAAAAGTTAGAGTTTATCAAAGGAGTAAGGACGACACCAGAGAAAAAAAATCTGACTTAAAAACACCAAAAAAAATGCCAAAAAACTTGGATGAAATTGCCAAAATTGTGAATGAAACTCATATTATACATCCAATATATGGATGAATGTTGTAATTTGGGSGACCACTATAACAGTGTATATAGCCACTTTGGCACTTCTTAAAAATTGAAAAAAAGAAAGCCGTAGCACTCACTCACACCGTTCATAAATATTAGATGTGAACTTGGAGTACTTCTCTAAACAGTGGTACCCAATTGTTTGCCCGAAGCAGAAGTTTTGAAATGTACACCACCATTAATATTCTGATGGCAACGGACGCTTGCTCCCATTTAGTCTGTAGTGGAGTAGTTTGCCTTTATTAGTACATGACTCTGTTGAAATGGGTAGAGAGCATTGGCACAAATGGGAGGGTCTTGTAAGGGCTGCTTCACACTCGGGCCGTCCAAGTCGAGAGGCCGTGGGAGTTCATGGCCAAACTTGGGTCGAGAGTCCAAAGAAATGAACAATAAATAGGCAATGAAGTACAAGAATTGGAACCTTTGGCCGGCCATAGTGTGAAGGCTCCAAAGGCCAAGCCCAAAGTCCAACCCATGCCATTTGTATGACTTCTATCCTTCGCTCAACACATTCATCCAATTTCTGAAATTTTCCATGAAGCCTCATCTATGTGTCAATTTTTTTAAGCAAAAGATTAAAAAACACATGAAAAAGAGTCAAAAATGGCCTTTAAAAAAAATCACAGCACATGCTCTCATCATCAAATAAGGAATATGAAGGGAGTAAATGGAACAAGAAGGGAGTAAATGGAATAAGAAAGGAATAAATGGAATAAGAAAGGAAGTAGGTTCATTGAAGGGAAGTAGGTTAATTGAAGTAGGTAGATTGAAAGTAGGTAAATTGAAGCAAAGACTCCCCATTTTTGATGTAGAGACTAGGGTTCAAACCCCACCGGCGTCAAATAGCAAATAGCAAATAGAGGAGGAGGAGGAGCATACTACGTACAACTTCTGAAAAATCAGCCTTCACAGTCTAATCTAATGGCTCAGATCTTGTCAGATTCTGACATTTTAAAAAAAAAATTGACGGACTCTCGATTGTAGTTTGGGTCACCAAAATTTGGCGACCCAAACTCCAATCGAGAGTCTGTTGAATTTCTCTGCCACTTAGGCGATGGGCTGCCATGTAGTCTGCCATGAGGGCAACAGACTTTGGGTTGTGCCGCCTAGTGTGAAGGCTCGAGAGGCCAAAGTCTTGGTTTCTTGCGATCTGATTGGTGGAAATCCGACGGACTCTCGACTTTGGCCCAAGTGTGAAGCGGCCCTAAATGGTGAAATGGGGTGACTAATAGCATGATCGGACTAATCGACGAAATGTCAATATATATGTACCCAACGAGTCCATGCCAAAAAAGTGTACCAAATTGTTTCGTTGCAAGTTTTTTTTCATCAACCAACAATTGCTGTAACATAGCACTCTGTGGCAACGAGACGGTAACAGATAGACAGACGGACAGACGTTCGTACCGGTAGCGAAGCTTTAAAGCTACTACAGGTGCCCCCAAAATTGCCAAACGGACATCATCTGATCATCATCACTCTGTGTACATCTCCCAAATCAATATATGCTTAACCCCTACTGCAGGTTGGAGCCTGGATGTGGTCTACGTATTTGCGTTTTCGTCACTGCATCCTACCTGTATGCCCTTGGTATGTCAAATTCCAACCTGCACTAGGGGTTAATATGCGGAAGATGGAACGATTTCAGTTGATAGAACCTCTAAGTTAGTAACAAAAAATTGGGGCCCTTTGTCATGCCATCACCCGATCATCATCACTATGTCTACATCTCCCAAATCCATATGTGCTTAATATGTGAAAGACGGAACGATTTCATTTGATAAAACCTTTGATTTGCCAATGAGAACTTGGGGCCCTTTGCAATGCCATCACTTGATCATCATCACTCTATGTACATCTTCCAAATCAATATGTGCTTAAAATGTGGAAGACCAGATGATTTCATTTGATAGAACCTCTACCAACAAAACTTGGGGCCCTTTGTAATTATAGCTTTGGCATACGTTGGAACCTCCTCTTACTTTGCCGCACAAGAAAAGATATACCATCACAAAGTTTAGACCTATGGTTTGTTAACAATTATCATATGTTTATCATTGTTTCATGGGTTCACATGTTAATTACAATTTATCACATCATTAGAATGATTTTCTAAAACAAAGGACTTATATAAAACACAATAATATAAATACACATTTCAAGATTTTTTTTAGATACTTGCAACTACATTGTAACGATGTGAAGGAAAGCATCGTAATGATGTAATAAATTATAATTAACATGTGAACCCATGAAACAATGATAACCACATGATAACTATTGATAAACTGTACGGTCTAAACTTTGTGATGATATGATTTGACCTTTGTAATGGTAGTAACTAGGCACAATAGCAAAAAGGGGTGATTTTGAGGGGTAAGGTAACCCATCTTTGCTAAGTCGTTAAGAAGGGTCCAAGCAAGGAAGCAACAACCTTTGCAGTAGGAAACTCAAGGTAGGTGGTTTAGCAATATAGTGATCCCTATTGACATCAATTGAAGCTCTGATTACAATAAACTGCCCCCATTTGGGGCAAGATGGGAGCAAGCCCCATTGTGGGCAAAATTGTTATATTGTTGTACAGTCAAGTACCACAAACTTACAAATTTTTTTAGTCGTAGTGAAAGAAATTTCGCTAATGCCAACTTTGACACCTTACCAAGGATTGAATTTTTTTCTTTTCCCATGAATCTTTTTTTATGAGATCATCTCTATGTATGTAATATGTGTGACAAATTTAAAGGTCAAAAGATTCACTCAAAAAAAGATATTTGAAATCTAACAACATGTGACATTGTAAGAGATAATTTCACCATTGTCAACTTTGACACCCTCCCAAAAGCTGAAAATTTATTTTTTCACCATGAACTTTTTGTTACAAGTTCATCTCTATGTTAGTAACATGTGTGAAAAATTTCACATTCAAAAGATTTTCCTAGAAAAAGATATTAGAAATATACCATCATGTGTACTTGTGAAAAACAATATCACTTTGACACCCTCCCAAAGGCTGAAAAATTGATTTATTACCATGAGTTTTTTTTATCACAAGATCATTAATATGTTGATAACATATGTGCCAAATTTCAACTTCAAAAAATTTTCCCAACAAAAAATATAGAAAGTCTACCATCATGTGTAGTTGTAAGAATGATTTTAAGAATGACACGGATGTAAAAAATCAATCTCACAATAACACATGTTGGTAGATTTCCAATATCTTTTTTGGGTGAACTTTTTGAACTTGAAATTTTTCACATATGTTATCAACATAGAGATAATCTTGTATTAGAAAAATTCATGGTGAAAAAACGATTTTTCAGCCTTTGGGAGGGTGTCAAAGTTGGGAGTAGTGAAATTGTCTCTTACAATGCCACATTTTGGTAGATTTCAAATATCTTTTTTTGTGTGAATCTTTTGACCTTGTAATTTGGCACACATATTATTGACATAGAGATGCTCTCATGAAAAAAATTCGTGCAAAAAGAAAAAAATTCAATGCTTGGGTGTCAAAGTCAGCTCCGATGAAATTTTTCTCAATTCTACACATTTGGGTAGACTTTAAATGTCTTTTTTTGTGTAAATCTTTTGGATTTGAAATTTGGTTTGGGTGTAATTAACATAGATATGACCTTGTAAAAAAAACTTATAGAAAAAAAAACAATTTTTCAGCCCTCGGGAGGGTGTCAAAGTTGGCAATTTCTTTCACTACGACTGTACATTAATTTTAAGTCCTGAGATGTATACCACCTTTACAATTTTGCCCACAATGGGCTTGCTCCCATTTTTGTTCGTATCGATGACCTTACATAATGATGATCACATCGATGCCACAGGAATACAGGATCGAGTCTTCCACAGGCAAATTTGATCCTGCAATTCAATCGCACTGACCGGGGCACATTAAGGTTTGTACTGGATCGTGGGCTTTGGTAGAGATCGAGTGCGTCTGCATTGATTTCATCAGCGATGGAGCATATTTGGGTATAGGAGAGGGCTTGAAAACAGTGCGGGCATTTTCAACCGTGCAGTAGGAGGCTCTGAAATGGATGCTTGATTGTGGGAAAATGGACTCTTGATTATATCAAGGCATGGTCTGATTTGGTTTACACTGCTTCAATGCATGGTTTAAGGCATGGTGATTATAAACACTAAGTGTTATAATGGATGGTCTGATTTGGTTTACATGTTGCAATGCTCGATTTTAAGCACAACCAGAATTTTTTTTGAAATGAAGCATGTGCAGGTTTCCAAGGCCTACTAATCACAAATAGGGACCTTTGCCAGATTTCGTTTGAAAATTCATAAGTAATTCATAAATGCTTCGAAAATTATGAAACAACTTGTGTTGGATTCCTTGTTTATTTCTCTTTCACTGAAAAATGAGAGAAAAATACTACCATCGAAAAAAGTACATGATAAAGGCAAACCAGCCCTTAAATGCACGATTTCTGAGCCTGTTACCTTAGAAAAGGATTGCTTAGGCACCCCCAAAATGGCACCTCACCTTAACCCGCCATCTTCAAACCGCGTATAGGAGAGGGCTCGAAAACAGTTTGGGCATTAAGAATCGCCCATATTAAGGTATTTAAAATCAT
Source organism: Pleurozium schreberi (assembly GCA_006891605.1). Taxonomy (NCBI): domain Eukaryota; kingdom Viridiplantae; phylum Streptophyta; class Bryopsida; order Hypnales; family Hylocomiaceae; genus Pleurozium; species Pleurozium schreberi. The sequence goes on from VACF01002350.1 coordinate 65,615, forward strand.
GCACATAGTTCTTAATATAGAGCAATCTGTGAATGGTGGTAAATGAGGTTTATATGTGCATGGTTCAAGAATACCTAGGCAGTGAAATATAAGACTGTGACATTCCATTTTATACCTTAAATAATTTTTGAGTTATTATAAGACAGAATGAATGCACAAAATGAATGCACAAAATGAATGCACAAAATGAATGCACAAAATGAATGCACAAAATGAATGCACAAAATGAATGCACAAAATGAATGCACAAAAAAAATGCTTTAAAGTTTTATTAGCAATAGACAATGAATGTTCAAATCTGTACAACTTTTTTCTAGAAAAAGGGTGCTCTTTGTTGGCTATGTGCATGGGCTGATTTTGAATTCACATGCATGATCATTCACTATGACTTCCACCATTGTGTTTATGCTTGATGCCTCAGGAATGTTCAGCATGTTGTTAAACAAGTCTTGGACTAACTTGGTTGGTTCATAACTTCATCAGGTGCTATTATTGATGCACCCTTTGAGCAACTTTGCCTCCTTAGTGCACCTTCACTTCATAAAATCATAAGTAATTGAAACCAAGGTACAAAATTTTGGAAAAATATGGCCTCCTACAGTCTGTAATTTGCCTTCCTATGAAAATTATCCCCATATTTTTTTAGTTCTTACATTTGTGTACAGACCTTCGTTTCTTGTTAGATGGTCCATTTCTGAGCCTCTTACCTTACATCTCCAAAAATAATTATGTACCTATGTGGAAGAAACGCTTTTAGAAACAAACTTTGATCCTCCATAACTTTTGCCTATTGTATCCAAATGGTGCGTTCTTTGATGCATTGAAACCCTCCTTTCACTTGTCAACAAGAGAATATGAAAATCTGAACAACCTAATAATAGTATCTAGACACAGTACCAATTTGTGGTGCTATTGGGTGTACCCACCTTATTTATTTATGCAGCTTGCGACCAGATCGGGAGGGACTCCAGTGATAAGCCCAAACCCATTGGCTGGCGCATCCAGTTTGGGCAGGTAGTTTGGAAACACGAAAACATTCCATGAAAATTATGACTTGGAATTGGTCACACGGTAAGGTACTCTAAAAGCAACCCGTTTCTAGAAGTGTCATCTAACACAGAGGTACATTTTGTTTTCTTCAATGGACCAACAATGTACATTTCAATAGGGGGTCGTTTTTAATGACCATTGCGTTTCAAATTCAAAAATTTGTAACTAATTTCACAGAGGTCCAAAAAAAACGAAACGGCTTGGGTTGAATGCCAATTCCATTTCCCTTCCTATGAAATTTTCTGGAATTTGTTTCATGGAGTTTAGCTTCCCCTCAAATGCAATCAACTCTGAAAGGGTCGCTTTTAGAGCACCCTATTTTAGTGCTAGCTTGCAAACTTTTGGAATTGTTGTAAACCAATAAGCGAAATGAACTTCCAAATACTTCCCACCAAAGATGGTAGACCGCAAAGATGTACGGAGTATAAGTCGGTGAATTCTAACACCTCAACCAATGAGGAGATCAAGTTTTAAACCGTCACCTTTAGCAAGTGAAGAGGTCATTGGTCCTTGTGGATCATTTGTGTAAATTAGAACCAAATATTTGATATTGGTTTTGATTTTTTGGTGTTGTTTTCTACACTTTTCTCTCCAAGACCTTGTCCTTGGCTCTCGCCATTTGTTTTTGGGTTCAACTCTTGAAATAAACTTTGGGTTTCCAAAAAAAAATCCATGCATTTCCAAATTTACCACTTGTAGCTTGAATTTACAATCAAAATTATAGTGCCCAAATGACTTTTTAGAAGGAGAATTTTGTTATATTCTCATATCTAGGTGCATCCAAATTTTTTCAAGTACCAGGTAACAATCAAAGTAAGATTAATCCTTGATTGTCGACACGGACGTTTGGTGTCCGATGGATGATAGAGAATCTTTGTATGCAGGACAAAAGAGCAACTATTCATCTTCGGAATTTTGAGTGAAAAGGGGAGATCTTCTATAGTACTTTCACTTCCAACGATTGTTTTTTTTTAATTTTTTTCAAACCATTTGATTGTCACGGTATCAAAATGGATGATTTCCATGGTCACTAGCCCATTCTTCAAGGGTTAAAAATATGGTAAGGTATCTATATTACACCGGGAAGCCTACGAGAATTGTCCTCAAAGGGGGCTTGAGGAGGGTCCTTATGGATCAGAAGAAGCCTACAACTATTTTTCCTTAGTTTCTTTTTCTTTTCCTTCTCATCTTCTTTTGTCTTTGCCTTTCATGTCACATCATGAACTTCAATGCATGTGAATTTGGTGCCATGATGATGCATTGAAATGCATTCAAGTTAATTTGGCGTCAACCTCCATACCAACTCAATATGGATAAATTGACATTAAAATGACCTATATTGCCAAGAATGTGGCCTTTGGTGTCAAAATGGCACCAAAACAATCTGTCCCAAGTTTTTTGGTGTGTTTTCTTTCTTTCTAGTTGTTAGTAAGTGAGTACCAATAATGTGTTGGTTGTGGTACAAAGCTATCTTAACGCCTAATGTAGGTTGGAATAGGACATACACAAACCATACAAACAAGACTTAAAAGTACAAGTGACGTTTTGGATAGCATAGAGTGTCGTATAGGGTCAATTTTTTTTCCGTAGCCTCACAAAAACGATAGGAAAGCATGCTGTGAAACTTTCATAATTTTTTAGTAAGCAAAGAATTGTGAAACGTTTTCTTGTATTAACCTTTGCAAAGAAGGAACACATACATAGTAGACCACATTGTGGTTCCTACCTGCATTAAGGTAGGTACCCCCAGAATGGCACCTGACCTTAAACCGCCATCTTTAGACTAGGTACATCTCCCAAACCAACTATGTACCTATGTGGATAAAACGCTTTGAGAAACAAACTTTGACCCTCCATAACTTTTGTATATTGTATCCAAATGGCGCATTCTTTGGTGCATTGGAACCTCCTTTCACTTGCCAACAAGACAATATGAAAATTTGAATAGCCTAATAATAGTGTCTAGTACCAATTTGTGGCACTTTTGGGTGTCGACCCTCCTGTCGGATATTTCAAATCTTAAGAGTGTTTTAAATTGAGGAATTGCACCCGACGTAACATTTGTGAATATATCTTCCAAAAGTATCCGAATTCAGCAAAATTAACTGTAAGTTTCTTAAATTACTTGATGTCACCAGAATGAGTAAACAATGAAAAAGCAGGTCTACAATGATTTGCGTTTCTGGATTTTGAGTTACAAGCAATAGTTGATCATGGTTTGCTAGCAAATCATGCACACATGTACGCTACTCTCAATTTTGTTCACTAATCTAGTTGAACTCCCGCCGCAATTCGATGCTCCCAAATGGGTGGTTTTGCCGGTCTCAATGTCGTGTAGGAGATGCTTGAGAAATGGAACCTCACAATCCATAACCAAACTTCCATTAGGGTTGTATCCAAACTCCTCGGCTGACTTTGCCAACAACTCTTGAAAGAGGTGATGGTGGACGATCTTGGTTTTGATCACAAATCGGTGCATCTCATCACCAACATACACAGCAAAGGATCCTTTGGGTACATCCCTAGGAAGAAGAGGATCTTCATCTTCAAGCTTGACGTAGCTGTTGTGGCGGGGCACAAACTTGCGTTGTACCTTTTGCAATTGCTTGCCAAATAATTTTCCCATTGCTTTTGATAAAAAAAAATCTTCAAATGAACCGGATGAGTTATTGATCAAAGTTGGAGCTCTTTACAACACAACAAGCACAATTATGGTGAAAGAATGGAGTGTAGATTCACACTATACTTGAAGTTTCTATGAAGGAAGTAATAAAATAACAATGTAATGTTGATCTATCAAAGTKGTGTGAATAATAAAATGGAGGTGCTCTCTTTTATAGTTGTTTGGTATTTTGGGAAAACGGAAAAGTTCTTTTACTTTTTTTTCAAACATACACAAAGGGCTTTTACTTTGGAAAAAGAGTAAAAAGGAAAAGGTTTCTTATTTTTTTTAAGCAATTAAAAAACGGCTTTTACTTTGGAATTAGGAAAAAATGAAAAAGATCTTTTACTTTCTTGTCAAAGGGTTTTGCCTTTGGAAAAGGGAAAAAATGAAAAAGATCTTTTACTTTCTTGTCAAAGTTTACTTTCTTGTCAAAGGGTTTTGACTTTGGAAAAGGGGAAAAATGAAAAAGATCTTTTACTTTCTTGTCAAAGGGTTTTGACTTTGGAAAAGGATCAAAAAATCTTTTACATTGTGGTGATAAAGTAACAAACCTTGGATGATATTTTGAGGATTTTTATTCATTCAAGTGATTTTTTTTCTTTATTGGTGTAATTATTCATTCTTCACACGTAATTTCTTAAAGAACATTCAATTGCAAGTAGCAAGGACAGTCCATTCTTTAGCTCGTTTTTGGAGTAGTTGAAGTTGTTTTTGGCGAATTTTCTTTTTCTATTCTTACAAAGTCTCTTAGTGATGTAGAGTTGGTTATACATGAGTACTTGTCACAATTTTTGAAATTTAACCCTATAAAGATGGGCTGGTCACCACAGAAATCATCCTTTCTGAAACAATGGGAATCATCTATTTTAAATAAAAACAAAAATATTCATTGGAGGTCAAACTATTATACAAGACCACCCCCTTTTTGCACAAAATTCCAAGGATGAACAATGATACAGTAGCTTACATGGAAAGATTCTCTATTGTTCATAAGAGACTTATGGTCTATTCCCACTTGTTGTTAACCCCTAAAGGACCGTGACTATGTTCTCACCAAAAACGCTCCAAAACTGCCATTTCTAGTATAAGTACCAAATTTTTGAAAAAAAAACTTTTTGTGGCACATGTAACCGTAGGATCCTGTAGTACGCTAGTTTGAGAAGATGTGGAAAAAATTTCAAAAATTTCCGCCTTGTAGATTGCAAGATATTAGCGTTTGAAGTGACAAAATTCCTTTTTTGCCCTTGCAAAAATCTGGGTAGCTGCACTTCACAAGGTCAAATCATTATGAAAAAATGTTTAAAATGGTTGCAACTCTTTGGAATCATTCTTCAAGGCAAGTTGGCTACATGCTCAAAAAATTTAAGATAATTTGAAATTGTACAACATATAGGAAAAAAATAATAAGTAGAAAGACGTAGGGAATAATTCAAAATACTAAATTGTTAACAATTTATTTATGGAATTGAAAAATGACAATCCCAATGGTTGCAATGTTGTAATAAACAATCTACATCCAATGACTTTATTTTTTTCCAAAAATATTGAAAATTGACTTAAATAAACTACTTCAAAGTTTATTTTAGAGAAGAAAATCCATAACTGCCCGCAAACTAAATTTCTTCATAACTTTTGACTCAGTAATTGAAATGGAATTATTCAAAGCTTTCCAAGCATATATTAGTCTAGAAAATCAATTTCAAATTTCATTTTTTGAAAAAAGTGATTTTTTCAGATCTGCCTGGACTGCCCGAGTTGAGACACAAACTACATATTAGGCCATAACTTTTGACTCGTATTTCCAAATGTCGTGAAATTTGGTGCATATGAAAGATACTCCTCGTCCCCACCTTCTATTAAAATTTCAGCCTGAAATATGGAAATCTCTAGTTACATGTACCTGCCCAAAATTTCTATACATCCAAAAAACGCAATCCGGTCCTTTAGAGGTTAAGGGAGTGTTATTTGGCCTGTAATGGGAAATTGAAATGTAGTGCATTTTCACATGTATGAGTTGGGAGATGTGGAACCTAGCTGGCAGCGGATGTGGTAGGGGACAAACAACGACTTTACGGTTCTTAAATGAGATAATGCAGGAAGCCCACCAATTGATTAAAAGTGGCCCAAACTAAGTGAGGAAACTTCGAGAAATGAAGATTTCAAAGTCTTTTGGGTGCGCTAATTACTAGCTAGGTTGTTGTTTGTATTCACATAGGAACGCTGACACCATGCTCAACAAGAGGAGACGCCCGTTGTACTAGTTTTTTTGCTTGTCATGGAGCTTCACAATGCCTTGGTTCACAAAACTTCTGTAAACCAATAGGTCCAGGACTGTTTGACAAGGTTACAATGTAGAGATTTGTTGGCATACATAAGACCAATTTAAAGAGGTTCTTAATTGATCCGTCCTTGATCATGATTGTAAAGACGGTAACAGACAGACGATGGCGAGCGTAATGTATGTCCCGTTAAGGTTTAGGGTGCACCCCAAATTGCAAAACCGCCATCTTCATCATCACTATGGGTATACCTCCGACATCAATATGTGGAAGAAACAAGGATCCAAGAATTCGAACCTSCCCCYTCCCCCCCMAAATCACTTGGACCCCAACTTTGTAACTTTTGCAAAAAGTATTCAAATGTGGAATTGGAATGTTTGGTGAGTTGGAACTTCCTCTCGCTTGCCAATAAGAAAATACATAGAATTTGATCAATATTGTAATCATCATCATATCAACAAGGCACAAAAGCAAAAGCGATAGTTTGGGGGATTCACTACACTAAAATTGGTAAATAGTGTTGACCACACTAATTGTCAACAATAACACTAACTGTGATTTGTAAGGTTAGTATTAGGAAYATTATTTACCCATTCTAACATTGTTTGAGTTCTATAGCAGAAGTTGGAATGGTGGGGGAAAAGCGGTGTATGAAATGCTGAAATAAACCATGAAATGCTGAAGGGAACARCACTAATTATCAYCCAACACTKTTTACCAATTTTAGTGTRGCCCTTTGGGTTTTTTTTTGAACAAGTGTCAAGATGGCCATCACTTGATGTTTTTGATGAAGCGTTTTATTTTCTTACACCCAACTTTCGGACCATGAAACACTTCTCCACCAAATTCACACAACTTTTCATCCAAATTTTTGCAATTTCATCCATATTTTTAWTAGAATTGGAAAATCTCAGGCCCAAAAAAATATTACTTTTTTTTGGCAAAAAGTAGACATTCATTTTGAATTGGTGCAATGAAACAAAAAGGGCTYGTAATCACCTTATAGTGATGAATGGCCCAAGCTTGGACGCTGCTGCTTTTTGTAGTTGGAAATTGAGGATATTAGGTTGTTTTTTTGCAAGTAAGGCTCAAGAACAATTCGGGCATTAAAACCACCCACCTGTTCAAATGTACACTATTTATACATGATGCTTTTCCATCTTTACAAGAATGTATAAATAGTGTATATTTGAGGAGGTGGGTGGTTTTAGAGCCTAAGCAGTTTTGACTTCAAGAATTCATAACTGATTCCACAAAACTCCAAAAAATATGAAGCCACTTGGGTTAAGSTAGTCTGCTCTAAAAGCGACCCCTTTCTTGGAATTGTTCATGTAGGGGGTATTGAATGGAGATGACATGGTACTTAAATGGACCTCTTTAGTCATTGCCAAAATCGAGAAAGAAAAAAAAAGTAATGTTTATTGCAAGAGCCAATCATCTACCTTGATTTCTTCAAATGCACACAAAAATTGCAAGTGGACGGTTTTGGGAAGACCTAGGGTCACAAATAGGTGCCTACAACAGAAAACTTTGAAAATTCATAGGTAATTCADAAATGCTTCAAAAAATATGAAACCACTTGGATTACGTTCAGCATCTATTTTTCTTTCTTTGAAAAATAAGCTACAAATGTTTCTATTCATGAAAATGTATGAAAAAGGCAGATCGGTCCTTAAATGGTCGCTTTATGAGCATACTACCTTACATGCCAATTCCACCTGCCTTTCTTGAAAAATTTACTGAAAAATATTTTAAGAAGTTTCACCTCTCCAAAATTCAGTTTCAGCTCTAAGATGGGCGCTTCATGGACCTTTTTGGACATTTATTGAAGCTCTCGGATTACATAATGATGGTCATGGATGCCGCAGGAGGATCCAGTCTCCTCCAAATTCTATCACACCAATTCTTATGTTATCAGCAGCAGCAAGGTTTTTTTTTTGGTTTTCGCACAAATGCTTATGTGGACTTTCTTTCAAGAAAGCTTTGAGTTGTGTGGCTTCTTTATTTTGATGGTTTGAATTGCAGAACGTTAAATCCTACCAACAAAGGTGGGCCCAGCGGGGTAAATCTCATTTTACTAGGGGTTGACAAGGGTTTAGGGTTTATATTTTTATATTTTATTTTGGCATGTTGACAAGCCGTTCTAGCTAATTTGGGGTCTCTGATTCTGAATATGAATTTAGAATTGGAAAAAAAAATAAAAAAACGCAAAAAACAAAAAATTTCAGCGTTTTTCCTTGGGTAAAAAACAACCTGCGGGCCCACCTTTGTTGGTAGGATTTAACGCTGCGCGTTTGAATTGGCGGAGGTCAATTCTGACTTTGCAATTTTGAGTATTTAATTTTTGCATTCATTTTTTTAAATATGCTGTCTCTACACAAATGGATGAAATGAGGATTTGGAAACATTTTGGCTATAGTGTATTGCACTCTGGCATTTTTTAACACATTTACCCTATTTTTTTTCTCTGTAGGCTTGAAGTTGCCGATTTTTTTTTTGAGAAAATTGGGCATTTAATTGCCTAAAAAACAAACCTTGAGCAGTAGTGGCCAACTGGGCAAATTTGATCCTGCAACTTTTTTTACTTTTTACTTTTTACTTTTTTTTTTTTTTTTTGACACAAATGAAACGGAGTTTCATTGCAAATCCTGCAACTCAATCACACGGACAGGCCGACAAGGCACAACGAAGGTTTTGTACGGGATTGTGAGGCTTTTGGCTTTGGTAGAGAGGTTGAGTGCGTCAATGGCGTCGCATATTTGGGTAGAAAAAGGGGGTTGCTTTCGTTTATTTATGCAGCTTGCGACCAGGGCGGGCGGGAGGGAGCGAGCCAGGGACTGACTCCAGGGATAAGCCCAAACCATACTAGACAGTGTGGAAAACACGAATATTGTAGAGGGCTCGAAAACAGTTTGGGCATTGAAACCRCTCACCTTTGAAAATGTGCAGTATTTGTACATGTTGATTTTTCCACTTTACATGAATGTACGAGCAGCGTACATTTGAGGAGGTGGACGATTTCAGAGCCCTATGCCATATTGACTTCAAAAATTCATAACTAATTCCAGAAAGCTCTGAAAAATATGAAACGACTTGGGTTGGATGCCAATTCCTCTTGTCTTTCAAGGAAAATTTACTGGAAAATACCTCAAGATGTTTTACCTCCTCAAAATGTAGTTTCAGCCCTTAGATGGGCACTTTATGGACCTTCTACCTTACATTCCATGAAAATTATGACTTGGAACTGGTCGCACACCGCCCCAACGGAAAAATTTCTAGGATTGTATCCTGATGGATCCCATCCCATCCCATCCGTCCGTCCACGATTGACGACAATCGGCACACGCATTGTGGATAAAAGTCAACCCCTTAGATGGAGACGTACCCCGAATATCGGATCCGTCCGTGGCATGCAGGAAGCAAGGACCAGCRCAAATCAATGGAATGGGGAAACCTTGGCAATTAAGGTAGGTGGTTCTAATTCCTACCCTCTTCTTCAGATCGCTACGTAGGTAGTTGTAGAATGGATGTCAGGTGTTCCTTGAATGGACCTCTTTGGTCTCTTAATGAATTCAAGAAAAACTATTTTTTTTTTATTGCAACAGCCAATCATTGTCTTCAATTTCTGCACATTTCATTATAAGTTACAAGGGGACAGATTTTGGGACACCTATGGTCACAAATAGGTACCTATGACCTGAATCTTTGAAAATTCATAAGTAATTCAAAAACGCTTGAAAAAATACAAAACTACTTGTGTTGTGTTCTTCATCTATTTTTCTTTCTCTGAAAAATTAGCTAAAAATCATTTTGTTCATGGAACTATGTTGAAAAGGTAATTCAGTCCTTAAAGGGTCGATTTTAGAACCACCTACCTTAAGGACGTACAGCCCGCATTGCGAGCTCACTTGTTGGGTGTCCGCAACCAATCAGAGAGAGGCTTTTGCAACCGCGTCTGTCTGTATGAATGAATGATAAGCTCGTACAAATGATATAATATATGAATTCCCCTCTTTCTCTCTCTTTCTCTTTTTTCTTTCTCTCTTTTTTCTCTCTTTTTTTTCTTTCTCTTTTTTATTGTGTTTGTTTGTTTATTTGTCATGCCGGCTTCGTGTTGCAACGACCGACGGAGGGAGACCAAACTTCAGCGACGATAGACAAGCGCTTCATAAGTTATGAGTAACGGTCACCTGAGGCCAAGACAAGGCAAGGCCAGGTGTTTGTTTGGGTGTGCACCCGCCCCAACTGGAATAACGGACAGCTGGGAGTAAGGTAGAAGGTCCATAAAGCACCCATCTAAGAGCTGAAACTGAATTTTGAGGAGGTAAAACTTCTTGACATATTTTCCAATGTAAATTTTCCTTGAAAGACAAGAGGAATTGGCATCTAACCCAAGTTGTTTCATATTTTTCAGAGCTTTGTGGAATTGGTTATGAATTTTGAAGTCAATATGGCATAGGGCTCTGAAATCGTCCACCTCCTCAAGTGTACGCTGCTCRTACATTCCTGTAAAGTAAAAAAAAAACATGTACAAATACTGCACATTTTCAGAGGTGAGCAGTTTTAATGCCTGAACTGTTTTTGAGCCCTCTACAATATTGCGATGTTGGCAAGTGAAAGGAGGTTCCAATGCACCAAAGAACGCGCCACTTGGATACACTATGCAAAAGTTACGGGGGGTCAAAGTTCATTTCTAAAAGTGTTGCTTTCACATAGGTACAAAAATTGGTTTACACAATATGAAGGTGGTGGTCTAAAATCATGTGCCATTTGGGGGGGGAGGGGGGAGGGGAATACCTTCTATAGAACCTCTCTACATTGACCCTATGTAAGCCAACAGACCTCTGTACCGTAACCTTGTCAAATAATCCTGGACTTGTTTTTTTGGACACAAATGTCTTGGACCAATTGGTTTTCAGAGGTTCTAGTGTAACTTAACCCCTAATGCAGGTTGGAGCCTGAATGTGGTCTACGTATTTGCATATTCCTCACTGCATCAAAAACAAAGCCCACTCGATTTGATGGCATTGGGTAAGATTGAACTTATTAATGAGAGCACACATTTTGAATATAAATTGGAGTCCGCAAGCGCGGTCATTAATTGGAGGAAAGCACAAAATCGTWTCCAGTACTCCCGTAGTTGGGAGACAAGGAAAATTGACCCACAACGACAAAGAGGCCGGGACTTCTTTCTATGGAATTGGTGGTCAATTGTAGGTCATCCGCTTGCGGGCGGGGGCGTATCCCGGACACCGTTTTCCCCCGGGATCATGTGGTGGGATGCTTTCCTATCACCGAGGCATATCCTCTTCAGGAAAGCGAGTAGCGTTGCGTTGCGTTTTGCATGGTGGATGACATTTGACACAATGCAAGGATGTGTGTGTGCGTGTGTTGTGGACGCCTCCGTGGAAGCCCCGTGGGACTTTTTTAATTTAGTTGAAGGARGCGGACGTGGCACTATTGAATGGCACGAGCTTTATTCATTCCCAACAACCGGATGAGGGCCAAGTCCGGAAAAGGCATTGGCAAGCCTACATCATTGACGACAAACGAACAAACAATCAGACAGCTAACTGATGGAAGGCCGGGTCCTATTGATTCCATCACAGTTGTGCTCCTCTTTCAAGACTCTTTTTTTGAAAATTTTTATAATTGTTTGTTTCGGGTGCAATTGAAAGAGGAGGAAATAAAACCTCCAAGCCCGTTTTTTTTGTTGGCCTATTGATTGTTTTGGGTGCAAATGAAAAGAAGGAAATTCAGCTTCCAAGTTCCAAGCCCATTTTTTATTTATTTGCTTATTGTTTGTTTTGGGTGCAAATGAAAAAGGAGGAAATTCAACTTCCAAGCCTGTTTTTTTTTGGTTTATTTCGGGTGCAATGTGAGGAGAAATTCAACTTTCAAGCCCTTTTTTTTTATTGTTTATTCTGTGTGCAAATGAAAAGGAGGAAATTCAACTTCCAAGCCTTTTTATGTTTATTTATTTATTTTGGGTGCAATGTGAGGAGAAATTCAACTTTCAAGCTCATTTTAAGTCACTTTTCGGATTGGTGGTCTTTTGTTACATGTTATGCAGTGACATTTGCACTAACACAGATGCTTGTGTGTGCACAACTTTCCAAAGATGCCCCCCTGTGCAGTGTTTTTTTGATTTTGAAGTCATCCATGGTCAAGGGCTATGATTTTTTTTTTTTTTTTTTTTTTCGACACAAACAAAGGACGCCGATCTTGTTTTATTTTTATTTTTATTTTTTTGACACAAATAATAGATCTTGGTTTATTTTGGCTCTAGTATGCCTCCATCTAGTATTCCCACACAATGATTTTTTTTTAACTCTTGAATGYGTGCAAGGAATCCATGTTTGTATAAAATAGTATCACAAGAGGGTAATCATCAGGGGGGGGAGGCAGCAGCAACCAACCAGACACCCATGATTGAATGAGCGCAATTTTTCTTCACACAATCCACTACGGAATAATTTATTTGTCATACTTTGTGATTTTCACTTTAACGCCGGGAAGGACACCGGGGGGACACAAAAGTGTCTGTAAGTGTCTGATGGATGGCAAAGAATCTTTCTATGTAGGACAATTGAAAGTGTACAGTAGATGTTCACCCTTGGAATTTTGTCGTGCACAACAGTTTGAATTTTGTATGAGTGCCTAGGGGTTCACATGGYAGTAATGAAAAGKYCGATTGTCAYAGTGATGAGTCTGCCCTTCTAGGGTTAACTTCGGAAAGAAGTTSACCAAGGTAGTCACCAAAATACTCTGATTATTGGATCAATAAGGTGCATTCTTTCTTTCTAAAGTTAACCCCTCACYGCCTAAGGCCCAAACAYRTCCAAGAGCATCTTTGCTTTTCAAGTGTTATAAGTCTAAATGTCAATAAGGTATGAAAATCTCAACCRTACAATCTTRTAGTGTGCATGTTCTAGATGACKTGAATCAAATTTGGGGTCATTTGACTGCATGGATTGGAAGCTTTTGATGTTCTAGTGTTGAACAAAGATGTTGAAATTTTCCTAAAAACACATTTGGAGGTTAAATTCAAACCCTCCACCTATTCAAATGAAAAAAAATTAGGTGTAAAGTGATTCAAAACCTGCATACAAACACATTCATTTGGTGAAATAAAATATCATTCAATTGAATCATTGTGTTAGCAAAATTGTTTTAAGATGTCAAAAAAAACAATGAAAAAAGTAGCAAGAAATCACATTTTTTTCTCAACCTCCTTCTACTAAAATGATTTTCTCAGTCACACATGACTTATTGGATTGATATGAAATTTTAAATACGAAATCTAAAGTAGTATGCGCAAATTTTCTGATAGAAAGGTATTGAAAATGGACCTTGTTTGAAGAAATTATAAGCTGCCAAAGTTCACTGTAATGCAAAATGTCTAGATTTTGAACTTCGAATTGCTCCCAAACATTCAAAACAACTTTGATTGACATAAATTTTTTACCTCAATGACTAGACTATTACGGGAATAAAATCCAACAAATTTGATTGAAAATGAACATTTGATGAAAAAGATACAAACCTCAAAAGTTACAGCCGTTAGAATGAAGTGTAGTGAACTCAAATTGAACCTACAAACTTTGAATGGCTTTTAGAAAATAAGTAACTTACATCTTGGATTGATCTGAAAATTTTACCACACAAACTAGACTAGTATGCACAACTTTACCATCAAGTTTTATTGAATTCATACATTAAATGCACAAATTACAGCACTTCAAATTGAACTTCCAAACTATATACTGAAAAGATGCAATTGAAGCAAAAACAACAGTTACCGCCCCCCCCCCTCATTGTAAAAGTCTAGAGCTGTTCATCTCTAAAAAAAACTTCACCGCTCTCCAATGTCGTTGATCCAATTTGAAAATAAATAATTGCCATTGCTTAATATGCAATCTTGGTTGTCATTGTAGGATATAAATACGGATACAAAAGATAGATACAAAATATGGATCCGAGACAAGAAATACATATTAAATACATATAGGGATTGGCATTAACCCATATTGATTGTTGGCTCAATGGCTTCTCAAAAATACAAGATTGGAGAAGATTAATCATGTCCTATAGGGGATTAAATAAGAAATTGTCTAAAAATTATTAGATGAAAACCTATCTTTCACTATCCACTCAAAAGACAAAGTACACATACAAACTATGTGATGACACTTTTCGTCCATTTCGGTGGTGAGGGGTTAACCCTTAAAGGACCATTGGGATCCCTCTATACAAAGTGTATTTAACCTTATAGCTCTTCAATTGTAGTTTAATATATGAATTGGAATAAATCATTATGAAAAAATGTCCAAAATGGTTGCAATTCTTTAGAATCATTCTTCAGGGCAAGTTGGCTACATGATATAAAAATTTAAGATAATTTGAAATTGTACAACATATAGGAAAAAAATAGTAAGTAGAAAGATGTTGGGAATAATTCAAAATACTGAATTGTCAACAACTTATTTATGGAATTGAAAAATGACAATCCCAATGGTTGTAATGTTGTAATAAAGAATCTACATCCAATGAATTTTTTTTTTCCAAAAATATTGAAAATTGAGTTAAATAAACAACTTCAAAGTTTATTTTAGAGTAGAAAATCCATAACTGCCCGCAAACTAAATTTCTTCATAATTTTTGACTCATTAATTGAAATGGAATGATTCAAAGCTTTCCACGTATATATAAGTCTAGAAAATTAATTTAAAATTTAAAAAAAAAAAAAAAGTGATTTTTTCAGATCTGCCCGGACTGCCCGAGTTGAGACACAAACTACATATTAGGCCATAACTTTTGACTCGTATTTCCAAATGTCGTGAAATTTGGTGCATATGAAAGATATTCCTTGTCCCCACCTTCTATTAAAATTTCAGCCTGAAATATAGAAATCTCTAATCACACGTACCTACCCAAAATTTCTATGTTGCCAAAAAACGCAATCCGGTCCTTTAGGGGTTAACCAACACTAGGAATGGTCTTTTTTGCTTCCACAAAAACAGTGAGCCCCAATATGGCAAATTCCTAGCCAATGGCTCTCTTGCAACTTTTTCACTCAACCAATGACATTGGTGTTGCAACTTCCAAGCTAGCCAATGATTCTCTACGGACTATTATCAAATTCATGTATGGAGGGTCAAGATGAATTGGCCTCCAAGTTCGGCCGCTTCAAATCATTCTAGGGGTGCAAGTAAAAAAGTAAAGCCCCCTCTTTTGTGCTTGATTAATTTACCTTGAACACTTGTCCTAGCTAATGTGGAATCTCTAATTGCAAATATGAGTTTAGAATTTTTAAATTTCATCATGTGCATTAGAGGAGATTTGGAGCTTCAAGGGGGTTGTTTTAGGCTTGTTCTCCATGTTGTTCTTGAAGCAATGAAAGATTGGTTGATTTGGCGTTGTTCCCAAAGTTCCCGATTGTCCAAGAACTCAAAGTCCATTAAAGCTCCAAATTTCCTCTAATGTGGAAAATAAAAAACTTCAGCATTTTCCCGAGGGACCACTCTAAGGGTTAGTTCACCCTAGTTGGATGGAGGCATGATTCCCTCCTCCATGGGGAAATGGTTTAGGTTGGTTAACATGTTATGTTACGAATAGGATCAAAACTTATTGCATTTTTTCAATGAATTAGTGTAGGTAACACAAAAATATTATTATAGTGTAGTTGGCATTTGTCTGTATTATCACCTATGCATGTTCTCTTTTCAACGCTAGAGGTCAAAGGCAATTGAATTGCCTACCCTTCACTCAATTGATGACCCAACTCAACAAGTACGTCATTCCATTGTCCTCCAAACCCGTTGACAGTGCACAACAACTTGATAACTTCCATCAACTTCCATAACATTGGTACGACCAAGGAAGGTACCAAGGTAGGGTCACTTTAACTAACTAGCGCAAAGGAGCATTTTGCTTTCTTCAATGTACCAATAGTGTACATTTCAGAATGTTGTTAGTGTTTTAGTGACCACTATGCCGCAACTTCAAAAATTTGTAACAAAGTCCACAAAGGTTCAAAAAAATAAAAAAACAATTTGGATTTGATGTCAAATCCATTTTTCTTCCTACAAAAATTTCTTGAAATTTTTTTCAAGAGGCTTAGCTTCCCCCAAATACAATTGATTCTTAACCCCAAAGTGACAAAGGGGACAGAAAGTGTCCTCACACAATTTCAAGCCTAATTCAAAATGCTGTAACTTTTGCATCCAAGGTCCAAATTCAATAAAACTTGTTGGAAAAATTGCTTTCTCTTYTCTAATTTGTGTGGCAGAATTTTTAGATCAATCCAAGATGTATTGATTTTTTGAAAACCAATCGAAGTTTACAACTTCAATTTGAGTCTACCAAATTGCATTTAGGGCTGCAACTTCGGGGCCTTGTATCTCCTTCATCCATTTTTCACCAGACAGGTCATTCTTAAGTCCCGCTATTTCTTTCTGAGTGCAGATGAGGTCACTACCATAGACTCACAGTCTTGGCTGTCCATTCATACTCACGTTTGTATCAACTTTGAGAGAGTCCCGATCTTACTCTCTTTGAGTAGACTTGAGGATGGTATCGGTTCTCAAGCAGTGAGAGACACGATAGAGGGTATGCTTGCCCACCACTCTGGTCTCTCTCGAGATGCAATAGCAAGTCATCTTCTGTGTTTCGGGGCAAACAGGGTGACTGTTTTTCAAGGTTCGAAGAACGGGGTGACAGTACAAATGGCCAAGCATATGGCACCATTTCTTTTTGGCGTCCACTRCATGGCGCATAGGACCAATTTGGCTGTAGAGCCTTTATCCAATTTGCCTATCGTTGCTAAGCTAGAGGCACTTTGCCAAGCCATGTATTCTTACTTCAGTCACAGCCCGAAACGCCACTTGGAATTCCAAAAACTTGCTGACATTGTGAAAACAAAAGGCCGACGCATGCTCAGAAATGTCAAGACGAGGTGGATCTCTTTACTTGAACCCTTGAAGCAGGTTATGGATGAATACAAAACCCTTGTGGTGAAAATGTCTTAGGATGTTGCAGTGAAGGAGCCGCAGCTCACGGCAAAGCAAGCAGCAGCAAGGGAGTTTTCCCGCTTGAATTACAATCTTCTTTGTGATGTGGGGACACTACTGGGTCTTCCCTACCTCATGCCATTGCTTGACTCCGTTAATGCTTCGATGAAGTTTGCTTGGTTTGATAACGTCTTTGTCAGTGATTATGTGGCCGCAGTGAAGATTTGCCAGGCAGAATTGTACATGATGTATTCCGACAAGGATACTGCATGGCAGCAATAGCATTTCGAAATGTTTTATGACATTGTGCACGATCACTCCTACTCCATCAACCAAGAGTGGGTGACTGATTTGAACACTGGGATTGAGACTCTTTCATTTCGAATTTCGGGGCACACTTACACAGCTCATTCTATTTGCTCTTAGAGTGGCAAGAAGGTGAGACAGGTATCCTAAACCAAGATTTGTTCATGTTCAAACTGTCTTCATTTACCTTTGATGCTTGTAGAAGTTGTTCAATCCACATTCTGAYTGTGCTGTGAATGTCAYTGCARCTGGCGGGGACTGAGGAGGATCTTGCGGCTGTCATTAACACCGTGAAGGGCCAATGCCGAGATGCTGTAGAAATGCTTTCACTGGAGTTGGATGTCCGTTTTCTAGAGGTTGAGTTGATGAACGCTTTGGGTGTAGTATTTCCTCAATACTGGATGCAACCCAATTGCGACRATTTATTTGTTTTGCATGTGAAGACTTTGAAGGCACACTTTGGTATTTTCAGGAAGGTTAACTTTGGCACGGAGCAAAACCCTGATCATTAGCAGGTTGATGCGGTACTTGATGGCAAGCTCTTGAGTTTGCAAATGTCATTGTTTAAATTGACAATAAAGTCACACTCTAAAGAGGCCATGCRGGAACCAGGAGACACAAATGCTCTCTCAAAGCTTTGGCTTCGCATTGGCCAAAACGCCCTCATGGTGAACTGGCTCTCTGAGTTCTTTAAAGTGGCCAAAATTGCCATCTGCGCAGTCCTTGGCAGTGTGGCTGATGAGCGGACATTCTCAACTTTGAGCTTCATGAAGTCCAAGCTTCGCAATCGCCTTGTGGRGCATGTTGATACTTGTGTGAAGATGTTTTCACAGGACTTCTTTACTTTGGAGACATTCCCAATTAACAAAGCAGTCATTTCATGGCGGGAGGAGAGATCAAGACGGGGAGTGGAAATGTAAGCTCTGTTTCCATCATGRTAGCAAGTTCTRAGTTCTAAGTTTCACTAATATCAATTCACTAACTTGGTTGGGGGTGGGGGGGAYTGCTTAYTGCACTWRGACAAGGCCTTCACRGCCGGGGTTTGACTCCCKTAAGCAATTTTTTTKKKGGRWTYMAWYSSCWMMRG
>VACF01002350.1:84084-108105 GCA_006891605.1 Pleurozium schreberi
ARKKRAAAAAARGAGCAGCCAAAACCARCGCTAAACCATCAACCGTGTAGCCAGACAGGTGGTACCAAAAAACCGGTAAAGACCYCAGCAAGGCGCCTCACCAACCCTGYAGGCAGYAAGTCGCCCAACCAGGGTAAAMCCCAAAAAAATTCACTGGCTCTCACCTGCCCACCGAGGCAGAATCAAATGGATGGGTGTGAGCCCTCAAGATGGCACTTGGAACTCTGGAAATATTTTTTCGCAATTTTTTCAATTATTTAGAGTATTTTATTAGAAAATCACATAAAAAGAGTGTTGTTGAGAGTTTTGGTAGAGATATCTATCAAGATGAAAAGAGTMTTYCTAAAATGATGGAAATACATAATAAACCATATTTTCCTATTTTTAGGTCGTAAATCATAAGTTTAAGTAATTAGTTAGTAATTCCGAGAGTTTGAAAGGTTTTGAGAGTTAGCCAGTCCTAGTGTYCTGTCCATGTTTTAYTAGGCCTRCARAGTACATGTGATAGTCTGGCTAAGTAATATGGTCTAAATTTAGATTTAAAAGTATACCAAAAGACCGAAATCCAATTTAGAGAGAAATTGGATTAGTTAGCTAAAAACCTGCAGGTGACTTTGAGAATTCGGGCCAATTAACAACAAAGATGGAGAAATAGGTGATTGGAGCATGCAGAGAGGTGCTTCTAGGATGGAAGCATGCCAGGAGATCAACATTGGAGCCAATCAACCAAGATTCCCCCCGATACTGAAATAATTTCCCCCCCCAGGCGGAAATTATTCATATTTTACTATGTTTAGACAAATGTCAAGTAGACGTGGAACTTACATTTGAAATATAGGAATGTCCTAGATATCACTTTAAAAGTTTCGATTCATTTTGAAACCCCACGTTGACTCCGTGGGAAGTCAACCACCCTAAAACGTATTCGTAAATTCCTAGAAATTACATACATTGCTGTAAAATCTCACTAAAAATTAGATTAGGTTTTTGTGTGCTAATAAAGTGCCTCATCAAGTTTCAAGACATTCCGACATGTCTAAGTACCAGAATCGGCAACAACAATAGAATTTCAACAAATTCACAACGTGGCGACAAGTTGACCGTTGAATCAAAGCTATACGGTTTCCGATTTGGACAAATAAGGAGTCTTTTCTTACTCCTAAGAACATTCTAAAGAACCCTRGCCAAACAGAATCATCAAAATGTGCGAATTCCAAAAGTTAGAGTTTCCGCTTTTCTTTGGGATTACTGTAACTCAAAACCGCACATTTTAATGGCCTAGGAAGTAGGGGTTAGGAGTACCTAAGACTAACTAGGGTCTTCCAAACACAATGGCACAATCGTATTTTGATTTCGAGTTGATCCCTAAAAGATAGAGAGGGTCAGCCCTTGGTTTGACTTTTTTATAGTAATTTGTGATTAATCTTTGGTGATTTTACAAATATCTTTGGAAAAATTGAAGATTGGATTTGCTTAAGATCTTGTTCACACTTGGCAAACCATCTTACGAGCTAAAGAAAGACAATTTGGGAATTACTAAAGGATTAATACGCAAAATATCTTGGTTAATTAGGGTTATCTTCAAAATATCTTTGGGGAAAATCTAGGATTTGATTTGAACAAGATTCTAAGGCTAATTAGAGCCTCAAAGGAACTTGCTTGAGGATCTTCCTTCCCAATAAACAAAGATTAAATTGAAAATATCTAGGGGTAGTTTAGGATTTAATTAGGTAGTTAGGAATTAGTTTTTTCACCGACAACTTACCGGGGAGGGGCCTCGGGCGAGTATAAAAGGCCCTTCCTTGAGGTTGTCGGTACCCTCATTCTCTACACACTTTCATTTTGTCTCTTTGCTCGTGCTCGTGCTACCGACGGTGTCAGAGCACTTTTATTTGATTTTCGTACTACCGACGGTGTCGGAGTACTTTTTGTGGACAGATTCTAGCCCGATTTATTTAGATTTTTTTTCTTTTATACACTTTGAAGGCTACGAGGGTCCCTTCAAAGTGGATTTCATTTGTTTTTGTTTTATTCTTTTGTTTGTGGAGTTTTGGAAGGGGTAGACCTCCAAACTCTAATTATTTTGGAAATTATTGGAAACTAACACCATTATGGGATTCTAAACAGCATTTAGTACTATAACCAAAACATCAAATTAAGAGTCCATTGCTTGGAAGGCGCTTATTTTGAACACCCAATAATTTTTTACTTAAAATTGCCGCTAGAACCCGTGTGTTATGTTCTGACTCAAGGGTGGAGTTAGAATCGCCCACAATGGGTACCCTCATTGATACTGAACAAACATGCCAGTTTAAGCAAACTCATACCTTGCTTTTTTTAAGGGACCAATCATTGCTCAGAGCTGCATGAGAGGTTAACAATAGCAGGTGAAGCAAGTTGTGGATTCTGGRTGAAGGGCACATAGACGATTTYGACAGAGTGTGCATTGTTTTACTTGGTCGAAATTGCTACTGTATTTGCAGACACAATATGACTACGTCACAGTAGTCATGTAACAYCCAKGTTGATTGACAAAACTTTATGGTATTGCTATGCATGTGTGATTTTTTAGTTTTYTACTCTAAGTGAAGGCAATAACAYGYGTATTAGGGCTAYAGACACCTGTTGCATCCTCACTAACCTCACAAATTGTTGTGGTATGTTCTTGGGATGGGCACAGGTGAGGCCCTATACCTCTTGGAKTTTTTTGTAGAAAAAAAGACAAGTTGGCATACCTTACATTCCTTWCAAATAGGATATGCTCCTAGAGTTATAGGTGTATACATGAATGTAGTTTTTTCAAGAATGGCTATAGATATCTCTATAACTAGATTACTGCTCTTAAAGTTATGTGCTTTTGGAAAAAAAATGGGATATATGAATGTTTAAGCTAAAAGTTAGCTAGTTTCTCATCCTGGAAGCATGAGATACTAAACAGCTATGGTTCTGGGGATTTGTATATCTTTAGACATGAGAATAAATGATTGCAAATCAGCAAAATAATGCCTTCGAGAAAGGATGTTCCAAGATAGGATTTTTCTTTTCTTTTTTTAAATTAGGATTTTCTCCACCCTTCCAAAGTATGTGGCGTGTGCATTGTATGAAGAATTGCTTTCAAAGCGTCCCCACATACTTGGAGGGTATAATTTAGAAGAAGGCCCATGACTCATTTTTTCGTAGGAGATAACTATAAATCCATGTATTTTTTTCATAGTAAATCACACCTCAAAAGATGTAGGAACTTTGTGGTTAAGGATAGAAGAAATTTTTGCTTAATARAGGGGTTGTATTGTACAAATCATTYGATTTGCMMATATCATATATGTTGATTTTAAGAGGGATGAGGACACTTAGGAAAAAAAAATTGAAATGTAAAAACATGTAGCCTTCTTCTTTCATAAAAATATAAAAAAACACGAAAAAAATCTATTTTGTGATTGTCCCACCGTGACTACTTCTCCCACCCTTATGCCTTTCCACCACTACAGGCCCATCCCTTGCATTGAATTCATGATCCTATTCAACAAGAAAATACTAAAAATAATGTAAAAGTAGTCAACCCCAAGCTCATTGCAAATTCCACTGTGCACGGGAAGCTAAGGGAAAAAGAGCCAAATATCCCGCGCCTGGTGGTTGGAACTTTGTTGGCCGTGCCACAATGGAGCTTTTATCACTAGAAAATCAAGATCTGCCGCTCTTAATACTAGAAAATCAAGATTTGTTATAGACACCTTGACRCAAAAACTTGAATGGACAAATCATTAACATTCATTTTCAAAATCATATTTAGGTTGATAAAATAAAAATTGAAGGAATACTTTTTCTAAAAAGTAAATTTTTTTAAATTATAAATCCATAAATCCATAAATCCTTATTAAACTCCAAAGCTTTGACGACTCTAAAATATCGTGTCTTATATATTTAGGATTAAACACTTGGATGAAAGGGAAGCAAAGTTTTATGTGGCAACATGAGTAAAAAACATGAGAGATTTGAACTTGGTTGACTAAATGATTTTGTGAGCTAACACATTCTTATTTCTAAAAAAGAAATCTATTCTTAACATAAGAAATTCATTAGTCATTCATATTATAAAATACTGAACAATAGATGAAAAGTTAAAAAATCATGAAAATCACTTTAATTTTGACTCCAAATGAAAAAGAGGTTTTTCTAAGGTCACATGATTTTAAGCTTTTGATGTAGCTTTTAWGAAGCTAATTTTACAATTGATTTCCATCTATTTTTACTTTTTATTTTAAGCCTCTAAAGTAAAAGAAATAAAGTAAAAGTCATGTTTTGAATTTTATATATTTAAGTTAAGTGTGTATTATTAAAATCACAWTTCAAGTAAGTTATGCTACTTATATATATTTCCAAAAGATAGGCACACAATTTTCATTGCATCTTTTATATACTACAATTCTTATATCATTACTTTCTTTTGTAGTGTTAGTTTACAAAATGTCATATCTTCTAAAGCATCTTCATACTCCTCAAGATGTTGACAAGACAATTTATGAAGATACAGAGTGCGTTGTCATTATTCGGTTTGGTTCTGATGGTGATACCACATGTATGGTCATGGATGAAGTGCTTGCCTCAATTGCAAATTTAGTGAAGAATTTTGCTACAATATATCTTGTAGATATAAAAAAAGTGACCGATTTCAATGTCATGTATGAACTCTATGATGCATGCACARTCATGTTTTTCTTTCGAAACAGACATATAATGATTGACCTTGGAACAGGAAACAACAACAAGATAAATTGGGCACTCAATGACAAGAAAGAGTTTATTGCTGTTGTTGAAACTGTGTATCAAGGAGCCAAGAAAGGACGGGGATTAGTTGTTTCTCCAAAAAACTATTCAACAAAATATCGTTATTGAATGATTGTAATACCCTTTATGTAATCCTTGATTAGAGTGGTGGGCCTTAGGAATTTTGGGATACAGATAGGATGTATATTTTTAGGACAAATTTTGTTAGGAACAATTTTGTAGCRAGATTTTCGGGAGGATTAGATCCTATAATCTCGGCCGGGACCAGTGCCGGATTTTTAGGACTTTCCCCCCATTTTGTAAGAACCAGAATTTGTATATAATGAAGTCTCTCAAATGAGACGAGGAGGAGAATTCTTACCATAGTCTCGTGTACCTTGCATTTTTCCGTTGCTGTTTTGCCTTCCTATGCTTTGGCCGGGTGAATGAATAAGGAATTGAGTGCTAGTAAACAGATCTGAGAGAGTTTCTTCACCTTGGTGTTTATCTCTGCATTCGTCAGTGTATGTGAGAGGGTTGTAAGTGTTGGGAGTGAGTCATTGCACCTGAGTAGAGTCTGGGTCTGATATTCCGGATGAGATAGCCATTGCTAGGCTACGCAATTAGGGAGGGATTTCTTGACTGCGCTAGAGCGACCGGATGGGAAGTCTGGTTAGCGTCTGATCTTTGAGAGGTCTCATCAACTTAGACAGTAAATGGACGGCCACCGGATTTTACTGGTACGGGCGGATACACTTGTAGTCACCTTAGCTTTGCACGGATTGCAGGCAAAGCCAAGGTCGTTATAGTATGGAAAGGGTCGTACGGTTTTTTTTTGCATGACCTACAATCAGAATCATTATCTGGTTGTTGTGAAAAGCCAAACCGGACTCTAGTAGTTAGGAGATAAGTTAGAATAGAGTGAATTCTTCCATCACTTAGAAAATCCGGAAGGTGTGGTAAGTCAGCCACTCTCAAAACCAAGTGATAGATCCCTCTGACAAGTCAACAGAGGCTAAACAAAACTGGAAAGTAGTGAGAAAGAACGGGTATTAGAAGGAGTAAGGTATCCGATTTTAAGGAGGAAACCCGGGATAATTAATGGTGCCCGGGTGGTGTTGGTAATATTCGTATAAAAGTATTTGGACTCGAGTTTAGGAGTTGAGAATCAAGGATTCCGGATACTCCACAAATATATAGTAAAGATTTCCGGAATAAGAGGATTTAGATCTGGAAAGGGAATTTATTTGTTAATTAGCTGTCATTCTCTAAAGTCCTTAACAATTCTTAACACTTCACAGAATCTCTTGGGTTCGATCTTTAGAGTCACTTTGTTATGCTTTAAAGTGGTTTTTGTGAGCATAATAGGGAATTTACCTACCCTGTGCTGTAACAATTGATATTGCAATTTTACCAACTAGGAGTAGTATTGTGGTCCTAATCAAGGTTATGGATGAAACCAAGACAAATGAGTTCCTAATGGGAGTAGATTTTACTAATTTGATAATTCATGTGGTTACCACATTGGAGGTTTAGCTAGTTGGTTAATGAAGGTTAAAAGCCTTCTTCTCCATTGGAAACTCACCCATTGCTTAGAGAGTGTGAGGATCCAACCCCAATTTGATGAATTTTGTTTTTTTCAATCAAAATAAGTATAATTACCTATTTTGAATTTGATTGTGTGGTTGTCTTTTGTGTGTGAGGAGTTATTTTCCAAGGTTGTGAATATGTGCATCAAATTTGGAGTTGAATCATGTTCACTATTGATTGTTTTGTTGTTGTATGTCATTCTCGAGTTGGAGTTTAGTTCTTCCATGTTTGTGATGTGGATTAATTTACAAATTATGGTGTAGTAATTGAAAAGTTTGCCAATCTAGAGTTGTCAACAAATGCGTGTTGTGTTTGGACTACCAATGTGCGCATGGGATTATAGAGTAGTGAATATTGTGTGGAGGTGTACCAATTTGGAGTTTGCAAACTTTTACCCGAGTTGGTACTCGGTTCAAGGTGTTGATTGGATTAAACCACCACACGTAGGGAAACCTTGAAGCATTTGATATCAAATGGAGAGAAATCAAACTCTACTTGAGAGTCAAGCATGAGCATCTTGTGGGTGGATGATGAACATGAACAACGAGAAAAGTCGGATGCAAAAGGCAAGATGTGTACTTATGACTTGAACATTTAATCTAAACGGTGTCACTAACTATTCATCCCCCCTCCATGCTAGCTAGATACAACATATGGTGGTAAGGCAATCGATAAATCAGGTATCCGGCCTAAGATTTCTCACTACTCGATTTCTCACTATTTCGGCCTTGTGTTTCCAGCCACCCTCTGGAACCCACTTCAGACGAAATGCTTTGCGCTAGTCACAACGGAACATGGCCTTCGATCCGCCAGGTTCAACGGATCCACTTTGGAACATTCAAGTGGAACAAGCCATTTCCCTCACTTTGGAACTGAGCTCCAACTATGTGAAACGCCAGAGTTTGCAGATCCAACTTGAGGCTTGACCTCCAGAAAGACAGGCTCACATAAACTGTTAACTTTTAGTGAAAAAATGTCCAAATCCACGTAAAATAGGCTGAAACTCTTGCACTGTGGACCGGTGAGAATAAGCTTCCCATGCAGCACAACAACAGAAGTTGGTACTAACAACTACAAATCGAAGAGTGTTCTAGACTTGAAGGTGAAGAATTAGGATAACTCAGTAACATTTCAGAAGAGTGGCGAACACATGTATTCAACGAGCGAGAATGTTTCTCCCATACAAGCACGCGGCTAATCTCGAAACAACTTGAAACTTAAGGCTAAACATCATAGATATTACTATGTCTCTAACAAGAAGAACCTAACCTGAAAAACTGTCAATCCACGCTCAACAAGCGTTAACAAACATCAGTGTATCCAAGTAACAATAAGGAAAGCAAAAACAGATGTAAGTGAATCTCTCATCACCTTATTATAAGAAAGGAATCACTGGACCTAAAAAATAAACTCCATTAATGGCAACAACTGCTGCTTCTGAAGGATCCAAAATGAATACTTCATTGAACAAAGCAGAGTCCAAAACAGATCAGCACACATATTAATTATGCTATGAGGCGAATGTCACCCAGAAGTGGTACTATCACATCTGAAAAAAATAAAACTACTGTATACCACTGTCCATGAGCATCCAATCAGATATATAGCGTGAGTAACATTCGTAAAGTGGTAGATATTTCAGTGTGAGTGGTTTGTAATTACACGAACTAAAGTAATTAGTGAAGAMAAAACAACACAATGTAATCAGGAAAAGCTCCCCACAAGAGAAGTAAGAGGCACTTTGACAAGAGCAACAAATCTGAGGAATATTGGAGGATTTTGCGGCAAAAACTAGCATCTGGTGGCTAGTGTGAATAGGGACCTTCTTCTTGCTAGGGACTGGAAAGCTGCAAAGACCCAAAATGCGAGCCAAAATTAGCACAACTCGTAAACTTTCATTCACGTGAAACRTCTGATCAATAAGAAAAATTRAACAGCGAGATCAGTGCAAGAATATGTTACTCACGCAAGCGACAACCCACAGTTGCATTAATAAAATTAGCATTCTAAGTTGGGTTTCTATCTGTACAACAAGGCAATGCAAATGTCACAATGAAAGGCATTCAAATGCCGCTTGGCCTGTCGGGAAATGCTGCATCGGAAATGGAGTCGTAAAATGGGAGTTCCCGGAAATGGCGTYGGAAATGGGAGTTCCCAACATACCGTTGAGATTGACGAGGACTGGCATGGGAGGCAGCGAATAGATAATAATACGAGCTACAATACAAGATCCAAWAGATAGAGCTGAATTCCTAACTRATCGAGCTAGATGTAATCCAAATCCTGCAATTGAGCGGCACTTTCAAAATTAACACTCAACAACGACTGCACCAAYTGTTTCTCGACCTACCTCGTTCCTCACGTCCGTCGATGAARTAGCAAGCGAAYAGCACAAAATTATTTGCCTAATTCCTAATTCCTAAAGCGTTTTTKTTTTTGTTTTTTTTGCATTCACACAGAACTTTCACAATACTATAGAGACTAAAAGGACTACACGTTTAGTTTTATGGTTTTTTATATTCTTAGTGTAACTCATCTCCAAAAGGATTGTGGAATAATCTATATTTCCAATAATGYAACAAATGTGTTATCAAGTGCACTTTATAAAGGTAATTAAACAATCACTTTTACAAAAAATTCTAGTGCATCTAACATTGATTTTACTAATCTTTATCAAACAATAAAATTTGATTATGTTGAACTTACTTATTAGCATGTACACTTTTTTGAAAGGACTAGAACTAAATAATTWAAAAATACAACACAAAAATATTTACTCGTAATGCATGAATTCAAAACTATGATTTGAAATAATATAAAATGGGCGYGCAAGCAAGGCTTGTGTCGAACCCCCCTTCCAACCATTAGTTTCAATTCTATAAAATGTTGAAGGGAATTAGACATGTACAAAAGCACCCCTTCCCTCTCTAGCCTATACTTTATTTTTTTCTCGCATTTGCCTTGCAAATCCTTGTATTCCAACCAATGTGTTGCTCAATTACAAGCAAAGTTGAAAATAATTACAAATAGCATCCATAGATTGAAAAGATGCAAGTAATGTGGAGAAGGTTGGATAATAGATACTAGCCCCTTAAGGACTAGAAGATACTCTAGATTTCCTAAAATGCAAAGATGAGTCATAAAGTGCAATCTAAAGGAATAAAGAAACAATCCCTTAAAAAAATTGTATAATATGACCCATAGATCATATCCAATTGGATCTATCATTGCATTTGTAGATATTCTTCAAAAAAATTTGAGACAAAATAATCAAAATTTCTTCTAGATTAGATTATGGAAGGAAAAAAAATGATTTCCACACCTCTTTTCCCTTTAAGCTAATAAATTTACATTCTAATTGTGGTGATTTTTAAAGGTGTGTTGGAATTACTATTGCTTTAAATTAAATTTGAACGGTCATTGTTTGAACTTGAAAAGTTAGTTTGTAAGGTGAGACAAAATTGTACTCTTTGAACTAAAGAATAACTCCTGACGCAGAAAGTGGTCAATCTGCTACTTGCGCTGCGGCGCAGCCAGACGACAAGCCAAGTTTACCGAAAAAGGGCCGTCGTCTCACCATAGACGACAACAAAACTCCGAAGAGAAGTTGCCGTGGACGAGTCAGTCGCCGCTCCAAGTACAATTCGAATTMTTCAAGCAATAATTCACCGCGCTCTTCAGAGATGGACTTGGTGCTCTTATTACTAACAATCAGCCAGATTCCGAAAGGAGAAGAGGAAACCTCAATGGAAGAAGCAACTGGAGCTAAAACTTTCGCTGCAAGTGCGTTAAATTTGAGGCACAACTGAGTTCACACAATTCTAAAGGACTGGCTGGAGCGGAAATCTTGAAGAAGATGACTACAACTGCGCTGCTATGCAAAGCGTAACCAGGAGCGTTGAAGTATTGAACTAGTCTTCGCAACTCTTTTGGCGCAATTTATGACACCCAAGTGCCGAAATCGAGTTTCCACGTCAGATTCTGAAAGGTCCACGTCACTTCAGACCACTCGCAAGCTGACACATGTCAAATTTCCCCAAAATGACTTATTTTCTGCCGAATCTGACCTTCACATACGGTAAACAACTTGGGAAAAAGAATTAGGAGAATAATTTATCATATTTTGCAGAAAATGAAGTTTATAGTACCGGTAATTTTTTATTGAAGGCTTTCAAACAAAAGTTATAAATTAAGATGTATAGAGTATATCTTTGAGGTTGAATCTATTACAGGTAGAACCCCTTTTAGTGCACCCTCCCTTAGTGCATAATATGCAATAAGAAAGTTCAGAAACAATAGGTGGCCCATGCACATGATTCAAGATGAAATGACACATGGCCCTCTTGCCCTTCTAAATGCAATAACCTCTCTTATTGCATAGTCCTGGCACCATGCACTAAGAGAGGTTTTATTGTACTACGTTAATCAACATTTACTAATGAATGGTTGAAAAAAAGATTCAAAAATCCTATAAGAATTGATTATAGAATGAATTTGTTTGATTTTTTTTAAATCCTTTAAGTTCAAGATATTAAGTGAGATTTGTGAGGATTTTTATTTTTTATATTTATTCATGTTTTTTTTTTAATTGGAAAAGATATTTCTTGAGGTCAAACATGCATACATCACTTTAACTATAGAATATTTACAAAGATTTTGAAAATTTACACCTTACAAATGTAACAAAAATAGTGCAAGAATCCACAACATTTTGGTAGGTAAAAGAATAAAGCTTTGTGTGTTTGGAATGCGATGCATTCATTTGTTGTTAAAAATTTTAACAATTGATCCTTTAATGGTTAAACATACAATTTTTTGTGTAAGTCTTGTATAATAAACTCTATGTATGCAAGAAAATTTTGGGGCCTAAGAAATATTATGTAAATCATTTATGAATACATGCCAATAGAAACCACATTAGAAGAGGTTTGAGGCCTCAATGAGACTGCGAGTTCCCAGATTGTGAACGTAGTCTGGGAATTGCCACTGCAGCAATGTGACGTGGGTGAGACACTACCACGTCACCCAAAAAAATTAAAAAGTTCCCCCAAACTTCTTTTTACATTTTAGAACAGGAATTTTTAATTTTTTTTAATTTTTAATTTTTTGGTGTTTTTTCTCAGAGAGTAGGTTAGCAGTTCTAATCCTACATTGGGGACAGCCAGGGAAACAATCCCAAAACGGCCCTCCCTCAAACATATTCTAATGTACATACATACATCAATTTATACCTATGCCTATTTAAATTTATGCCTAGCACTAGAAGAAAAGTATGTTGCAGTCAACAAAATAACATCAAGTAGATTTTGTTGACTTCCCTATTGAAAATGCAAAATGTGTACTTGAAAACACATATTCTGCATTTTCAACAGTGAATTCAACAAAATCTACTTGATGTTATTATGTTGACTACAACATACTTTTTTTATAGTGTGTTTATGTTTATACACTTATAGATAAATAGGTATATAAGAATATTCATTCATTTATTGGTACCACCAATTGCAAATTCTAAAAGGGCTAAATGGTAGTCAAGCTTTTATGTTTTAATGTGCTATGCAAAAAAAATTCCATCAAAATGCATTTCAAAAAAATCCATTAAGTTTCAAAAAAATGCAAATATGGGCGTGAATTTTTATTTGAAAACACATATATTAAAAATAATATTCGAATAATAATAGAATAATTTTATCAAAAATTTTAGATTTTTTATTTTTAAAGATAGAACAAGTATTGATTGGTAAGATTTTCTTCATATTTTCAAATTAAGCATTTGGTGGTTAGAGTGGCCATTAAAATTTATAAAAATAGATGCCTATTTTTTTGGAAATTAAAAATGTTTAAAAAAAATTTAGAAAAAAAAAATTATACAAAATATTTTTGTTTTAAAAATATGCTTTTTAAGAATTTTTCGAAATATTTGGCAAAGAATAGTCACCTCAATCATTAGTTAAGGTAATAATTTTTACCAGAATAGAAATCTATAAAGTAACTTAATAATGAAATTTGGTCTTGAATTTACTTAATATTTTTAAAAAAATTTTTACAACATTTTCAAATCGATTTGTCTATTGACACTGAATTTCATTACTAGGGTAGTTTTCAATTTAAGCATTCTTAGAAGTAATCATTGTAGACCACATTCAATTTTTCATGTTACAATTGAACACTCACAATATAATATAGTGTTTTGTTATCCTAATCTAGAAATGATTTTTCTAATTTCATAGGCTAGAATTAATTCAAAAAAAATATTTTATTTTGGCTTGCACAAATCAAATACATTGGCCATGTGTCAAATGTGAGGCATTGCAATGACTATTTTTTAGACAATTTTAATCCTTTGGCTCAACAAATATGTTTCTTATCCAAAATGAAATTCCAAAATTGCACAATTTCAAATTTTAGATGTTAAATTTTTTTCTTCTAATTCCATAAAACTTTGGATTTTGATGGTTCTAATGTTAGATAAATTAGAGATTCCATAACTACTTGCAAACAAAAATTCCTCATAACTTTTGACTCGTTGACCAAAATGGAATGATTCAAAGCTTTCCATGTATACATAGATCTGGAGAACCAATTTCAAATTTTTATTTTTGAAAAAAGTGATTTTTTCAGACCTACCTGGGCTGTCTGAAGATCAAAGAAAACTACATATCATGCAATAACTTTTGAACTATGTAGTCAAAAGTCATGAAAATTGTTGGGCCTTAAAGTCACTCCTCGAACACATGTTGTGTGAAAATTTCAAAGAAAAATAAATAAAACCTCCATTTCTAGTAAGGTGCCCAAAATTGCTATGTTGCCAAAAAAACGCACTTTGGTCCTTTAGGGGTTAAGCCACCTCATCTATTGGAAAAACATGCTTTTTTTAGATATATAGGCTTTCTTCAATTTAAGAAAGAGACTTGTAGGCAAGTGGAGAATAATCATTAGATGATAAATGAGGCATAGAAAGATTGTTTTAGGGTTGTTTCCTCGGTGTCACATAGAAAATTAATAACACAATAACTTTTTTTAGAATTGGTACAAATCAATAATATCTCAACTAATCCAAAATAGTGTGATGTTTGTAAATTAATGTCAAACCCAGTTTTAGGATAAATTAGTGTTATTAGCTAGAGCTTCTCAAACAATGATGTTTTTTTTGAGTCTCAAACTAGTTGAATGATAATTAAGTCGATGAATAGAAACTCAAAAGGATGAAAAATTTGTGTATAAAAAAATAATAGACCAATATAGATTACATATACAAAAATTTACCATTAGACTTTTTTTGCCACCAAAATATATGGCATGAGGGGAGCAAGATTACTGAATTCATTTTAACTCATGTTTTGTATTGAATAGAGTTAGAACAATAATTATAGATTGGAGCTTTGGTTTGGAGAAATGTGTTTGTTTGTTGCATGATGTAAAATGATTTGGCCAATTAGTTTAGAGGGTGGATTAGATTTTTCAAATAATTAGAAGTATAACAAAGTGCGTAATTTATTTATTTTTAAAACAATAAAAATTAATTGGGGTGATTACAAGAAAGACCAATCCTATTTGGCATCACAATCGGAGTGCCAGAGTTTTCATTGGTCATAACTTTGGGGGCATGAAGCCAATAGACTTAAAATTTTTATTGAAGATGACTAACTTGATAGTAATGAGATTCACTATTTTTCAAAAATAATAAAAATTTGTAATTAAATTTAAATTTAGTTAATTTGTAACACTTTGAGATTTAGTGTTGTTTAGTACTGTGGAGTATTCAAAATTAATGATGTAGAATTGAAATTTGTGTGGGCTATTTTCACACTAGAGATGCATGTGCCCACCCAAAAAACTTGAGAAACTTTATTTTGTGTCCTCAACGTTCATGCAAATAAGGCTCCTTCGCACATCCAATTCTTCATTTCATGAAATCTATTCACCATGAAGTCTTCCCAAATTGATTTTAATTAAAAAAATTTAAGTTCCCCTAATTTTTACAAATTAAAACATCAAAGTACTTATTTTCATGAGATTTTGCACTTTTCTAGTTCTCCTACTGATGGAATTTTGTTTTCACCCCTCATGGCTCATGGAGACATAATGTATCCTCTTCAAATTTTCAATGACAAATTCTTGATAGGGTGAAACAAATCTCAATATTTTGTAAACTAGGATCTTATAGAGTAAAAAATTTACACACCTCTTGCATTTTTTATTTTTTAAATTTGAACATGAGAAGTATTTAAAATTTTATTTAGGAAATGTAGTCTAATAGAAAAAGGAAGTAGATTTAATGTTTTTCCAATGAAAGGAGTAGTAAAGTTGGAAAATAATGTTTAATATTTTAATCTTTTAATATTTAATGTTTTTTGTTTTAGTAATTTTAAGAATACAAGGTTCAATCTTGTGTGATTATGAATACAAACTAACTAGAATGATTCCAAAATTTTGCAAGCACATCTATGTGCAAAAAATATCAAAGTGGTAAAATTCATTGAAAACCTCCATTGCCATTAAATGAGATTTGGAGTTCTTAAAGGCCGTGAGTTCTCAAATTGTGGGAACTTCAGGAATAGCACCATATCAGCCAACGAATGTGGTCGAGTAACGACCGTGTTGGATATTAAAACATAGAGAGAGAGAGATTTTTGAATTTTTTTCCTTAAATTTTTTTATTCTCTAATAACAGTTAACCGATGTTTCATTGTTTCAAGAACAACAAAAAGAACACGCCTGAAATGGCCCTCTAGAACTCAAAATCTTTTCTAATGCAAAAAGACGTTGGGCTTTGAGGGGTTAAAGGTGTGTTCATTAAAAAAATCACATTTCTTAAAAATTATTTTTCTATTTATAAAGTAGTCCTAGAAGAAAAAAAATACAATGCTAAAACGCTACAAAGAAATGCAATGTCTTTCTTGCAATCGTCCATTGAAGCAAATAGGAGAAATTTTATCTAATTCTACTTCAATTAGGTTACAAAATACACCACTAGTCAAAGACACAACTTTCATGAAATTTCATGGCATGAAATGAGAGCTTTCAGTTGCATGCTTTAAGATTATCAAATCCAATGGTATGTCAATAGGTTATGGTTTTCATGCTCTTAGACATTAGTGAAAATAAAAGTAATAGGACCAAAATAAGATTTTGCAGATGTTGTTTAGTTGCTAAATGACTCAAAATACTTATTTTGAAGAAATTACAAAAGTTATTGTTAAGAAAAGTTGAGGTTTTACATTGCTTAGATGTTGCAATGCAAGATTGAGTGCCCAAGTGATTTTAGTTACAAATGATATGAGTTTAGCCTCTACTATAAATGGAATATTTTTTATGTGAAAATACAACACTAAAGTAATTGTTCCTAATTGTGACCCTTTTCTATAACCAATTCATTCAAATTCTTGCCTAAATGTACATCTTCTTTCTAAGAGCTTAGGATTGTTATGTGTATATCCATACTCAACACTTTGAAAAGTGACAATTTAGTAATACAATATTTTAAAATACATGCTAAATCCCTAGAGAAATTTGATAGTCAATGGGGGCTTTTTCTTTGGATCTACCAATATATGGAAGGAA
Organism: Pleurozium schreberi; assembly: GCA_006891605.1. Lineage (NCBI taxonomy): Eukaryota > Viridiplantae > Streptophyta > Bryopsida > Hypnales > Hylocomiaceae > Pleurozium > Pleurozium schreberi. The sequence goes on from VACF01002350.1 coordinate 100,003, forward strand.
CTCAAGATTACCTGTGGTCAAAACAATTTGTTTAAAAATTGCTCAAGTTGAACAAATTGCTTTAACTTGGATTTTCTTTCGAAGAAGTTCTTATGCTTCCTTGCTTCACTTTTATGATAGTGTATTTTTTTTTCTAAATCTCTTCATGGGATGGAGGTCCCCTCCTTATTCATCCCTTAAAGAAATTCATGCTAAACAGTGTATAATTTTTTGGTGATTTTGTCACCTAAAATTGACATGGTATTTGTTAGTGATAGGAACAAAGGACTTTTTAGTGTTTGGGGGGAATCATTTTACCAAATCCATAATTGGGAATGTGCAAAAAAATCTTCTTACAATAAACAATGAAACCCAAATGGATAAAAAAATTCAAAACTATTGTAAAAAAGCATGAACAAATGTCTTCATCACACACTTGATTTCCACATGAGCAACTCACTATAAGAACCCCTGTGTTTTCGGTGATGAGTCTAATTTTTTTAAATACATTTTAGGTGATGTCCAGATGACATCCAATGCAACAACTCCATGTTTTTATGTCAACAAAAACATCCAACATATAATCAATGTTGACATGAAAACATGGAATTGTTGCATTGGATGCAAGACATTACCTAAAATCCATTTAAAAATATTGGACTCATCACTTGAAATGTAGGTTTCTTATAGTGACGTCAATGTGTTTTTTAGTGGCTAAAAATCACCAGAATTCACCCACTTTCAATGTACTTTGATTTTACCATAGGAATTATAGGAGTAGAAATTGTAGTTTGTTTTTGGCCTAATTTCACTATCCACTAATTGTATGTAGTCATCTGGTGTTGTGCCAAAAGCTTACATCACCACTAAACTCCATAAGCACCAGTCTATATAGCCATACATTCCAAACAAGTTAGCCAAATCTTAGCCATTGCATTACACCTTGTCACATATTCTAATTTGTAATTCAATATCTAATACCCTAAGGTACTCTTGGCAATGCACTTGTGTGTCACTATACTAGTTTCTTGTACAAACGGACCAAGTGTCAAGACCTCTATCAAGGTTGGATTCCCATTGCAACCATTTTGAAAGTATCATTATTTTATAGCCAGCTTCACAATCCACCTTGAATGAAGAATTTTTTAGTTTGGATATTAAACTTTGAAATCCAAGTTTATTTTGCCCTTGTGTAAAAGATAGATCAATTTAGGACAGAGTGGGATACTATAGGATGCAACTTATTTTTGAATAGTACAGTTTATGAACAATATACTAGTCATTTGGTAGTTAGAGAGCTCTTTTTTTAAATGGTAATTCAACTGTCAAGTTGACTTACATTCTTACAATATTGTTTGTAAATGATGGACATAGATTTTTGCTATTTTGCTACTAAAATGATAAAAAATGGCCATTAGTAGGTGTTGTTGCATTTATGGTTTGCACACATTCACTACTTTGATACTCTAGCATTAGTTGTCACCTTTGTTGTCACTACTCTCATGTAGACCACATCTCATGTAGACCACACCAAACTTCACTAATGTTCATCTGCTTAGCACAATTACTTTTTCCTTAGGAAGGATAGAAGACTCTAGTTCATCAAAAGTTTATCCAAAAGAATTGCCACTTCTTAGAAAAGCTAAATCAATATAGAAAACACTTAGCAACGTGTGAAAAGCCAAAAAAAATGACGCTAATCTTAAGAAAATTTGGAATCCCCCTTCTAATTCCAACAAAGTCCTTCTAAAATGTTCATAATTCAATGATGTGAACCGCTCATGCTAAAATTAGCGCAGCCTTAAATCCTACCAATGAAGGTGGGCCCGCAGGCTGTTTTTTACCCAAGGAAAAACGCTGAAATTTTTTATTTTTTTTATTTTTTATTTTTTTCAAATTCTAAATTCATATTCAGAATCAGAGACCCCAAATTAGCTAGGACTCCTTGTCAACATGCCAAAATAAAACCCAAAAATATAAACCCTAAACCCTTGTCAACCCCTAGTAAAATGAGATTTACCCCGCTGGGCCCACCTTCGATGGTAGGATTTAACGTTCTGCCTAAAATTACTTCTTTGTTTGAGGCCCAAGGCAAGAGCACGAACGGCGTTGACTTTGATAAACGAGAAGGTTCGCGGCTACGCGAGCTTCCTTCCCTTGCTTGACCGACAATCCCGACACACTGCTGCCGACTCGGTACATATCAATATCTCTGTTTCCATACACCATTCTCTCAATTTCTCCAAGTCCCCCCTTCTCTCTCTCTCTCTTCCTGAATCTCCCAACAGTCGTGAATTCCTTGCAATATGACACAAAGCACCCACACCCACACCCAAGATTCACCATTATTGATTGATCCGTTTGCAATGGAACAATGGCACGCCATTCTCCCCATGGACTAGGACTCTTCGTCCTCCACCTTCACCTGGCGCCACGGCCTGCGCTGCTGCTTGCAGAGCCTCTCGGAGGGTCCCTCGGTGAGCGCCGTGCGGAGTGGGGACACTCTCGCGGATTTCCTCCAGCAAGTCGGGGAACCGGATACGCATCCCGACGCAGCGAGTGGGGTGAATTACTACTTCGATGAAGTCGTGGAAGCGACGGAGGGGAGTGTGTTCTTTGAACAAACGTTGCCGAAGATGGCGGAGCTGGCGTTGCGAATCCCGGAGCTGTTGGTGGAGCAGATTGAGATGAGCGAGAAATTGAAATTGGAGGAGGAGGGGGAGGATTCGGAGGGCGGGGGTGTTTCGCCGTCGCCTTTGCAGGTGAGGTAACGGCATTGCAATGTGTTGTGCTTGGATCAAGCGAGAGGTGCAAACTGGTTCGTGGGTGGTTTTCCGTTTTCGAAATTGGCGCAAATTGTTGTATTTGGTGATGATTTTGCGATGAAGCAAACCCCTAGAGTTGATTCTTTACGCGTTTGCTTTCGTTGCTTTCGTGAAACCATTGGAATTGTTGCAGACGAAAGGAATTTCTTCAAGTAGATCCAAAATTCTTGTGGATTTTATGGAATTCCGTTTTTGAAATTAGCTCAAATTGTTGCAAGCGGAGCTGATTTTGCAACGAAGAAAACCCTAGAGTTGCTTTTTGCCGCGTTTGTTTTCACTGCTATGGGTGGATTTTATTGGAAGTGTTCGAGAAGAAAGGGACCACTTCAAATGGGTCCGAAGGTCTTGCGGATTTTTATGGAATTCTGCTACGATGAGGGCTTAGAGCTGTATGTGCATATTGGATTTTCCGTTTTCGAATTCGGCTCAAATTGTTGTACTCGGAGCTGATTTTGCAATTAAGAAAAACCCTGAAGAGTCTTTTCAACGCGTTGTTTTCGTTGCTTTCGGTGGATCCATTGGAAGTGTTGTAAGCGGAAGGAACACTTCAGATGGATCCAAAAGTCGGGTGGATTTTATGAACGTCTTCCAGGATGAGGGTTTAAAAGTATTGCAGAACAATTCAAATGGACCCAAATCTCTGGAGAAGTTATGGACTTCCTCCAGAATTAGGGTTTAGGGATTCGTGTCACTTAATCGCATGACTCTGTTTTCTCAGATATTGCATCCTCAACAACCGGGAATAATTTTGATTTCCCCAGAGTTAGTGGCGTCGCTTCTCTCCTGCGCCTTTTTATGCCTCTTCCCAAATGCAAGCCGCGACAAGCACCGATTACCAGCGATCAACATGGACACGCTGTTCGCAGGCGTCTGGGGGCGGTCAAGCCAAATCCACAAGATTCACGTCTGTCAAGTATTACACCTTTCAAGATCAAAGAGCAGAACGTCTCGGTGAAGCCGTGCACTTCATTTCGGAGAACAACTATGACGTGTCTCACCTATGGAACATTCTACTGAAATACGGGGAGCTGCGACAAGCCCAGGATGTGCATTGCGACTTTTTCACGTGGTTGTTGAAGACCCCACTCTAGATTCTTCCACCCTGTATATTTGTTGATAGTCAATTCACGTTTTTACAGAAAGGAAAAGCCGTAGCAACTCATAGCTTAGAGATGCTCCTCGAACTGGGAAAATTCTGCATCGAAATACGAAGAAGACGCAGTAAATCATATCCCTTCTGCCGAAAAGTATGACGGCCACTAGAGTAGATTTATCATGGGTGAGGCCGCACCCACCCGAGTTTCCAGGTACATTTCTAGGGTATACGTCAACTCCCCTCTGTACCCTGATTCTTGTTATAGCTTCAAGCAGTAAATTTCAAGCCACATTGCAGGTTAAGATCGAACTTAGAAGGAAAGCAACGTGTCGACTGATTCGCGTTCCAATTACTTCTGTCTCCTTGTCCAGTTCGTGAAGGCAAGATCGCCATGCACAGAATATCTTAACTCACTCTTGTGCAGTACTTCATGTCGCGCGCAACCACTGTACTGCTGCTGTGGAAGGATCGAACCGAACCGATTGTAAGGCGATTGCTGCAGACGACGACGACGACGACTCCCGGTGCTGCCGATTCTGTTGAACACGGTAAGTAAAAAAATTCCCAAGCCCTCCTCCGTCCGTCTGTCAGTCAGTCAGTCAGTACCGGCGTTATTATTTACTTGGCACCACTGGAGCTGCCCTGCTGCTGCTGCTGCTGCGGATGGTGGTGGTGATGGCGATGCCTTCTTCGGAAGTCTATAATCTGAGCGTGGTGGCCTTGATGCTTGCAGTAAGCAAATGATAAACCTGGCAGTGTGATGATTGAGTCGGGTAAAATGAGGAGGAGAGAGGCTCTTAATCTTGTTATCGGCCATGTGTGGCTTGGCAGGTTGCAGCCCACTTCCTTACATGATATTCACGTACTTGCTCTGGGCCGCCCTTACAGATCTGACAGCGCTCTAGCTAGCTATTGTCCACACTCTACAGCAACGGGGCTTGGGTCCTTGCGTGGAGTTGGTTTCCATGCTACCCCAGCTTCCCTTGCGCCTTGACTGGGTCAGACAGACAGACGGACAGACAGACACTTCAGCTGACGTGAAGCATTTTCTTTCTCCCCAGGCTTTCGAAAGCCTCAAGATTCATGTGGGAAAAAGACTTACATGGTGTTGAATGGACCCCAGCTGTGGGAACAGCTTAATTGCTACTCCAGTTTTTGTGTAACTGATCCCCATCTTGAAACTGGGCTCAAGGATACTGAGAGTGTGTGTGGAATACTTTCTTAGGAGCATTGATGGATGGTGAGACATACATACAGTTGAGAGGATGAAAATCGGAAGACACAGCCGTTGTAAATACAGGCCGGAGATGCAAACCTCTTTCTACTTGGCCCATTGAAGAACATGTTGCTCGTAAACAGAAACATCCACCCTGACGACTTAGTAGAGACCACATCCTTGAGTGCATTTTGCAAGTTTTTTCAGGGCAATTAACAGCAGTTTTTTTTTAACCCTATTTCCAAACCTAAACAACCAGTGTGCTTGTGGTGTTTTTCCCCTAATGGGAGCAATGACTGGAGCTTTGGTGCAGTGAATAACCTCAGTTCAATTTTCAGTTCAGTTTGTGCCAGAGCATGTTGGTGCGATCAACGGAACGAATGCCGCTTGAAGGAGAATTGTATGTAACCTGAAGAGATGGGTTTCAGGAATTGGGGATTCAACCGAGGAGCATTGTAGTTGTTGCGATTCCCTGGCGTGGGTAGCGTCCGAGCTGCGGTGGGCGGGGCATTTGGTTTTTGAATCGATCTCTGGGTGTGGTTTTGGAGCTGGTGAGCGCAATTTAGGGTTTCTTCGGTGGGGGTAGCTGATCTCCAGAATTTGATGATGCTGCCTTGATTGGATGGAATTGTTAGTTAGATCTGTTTGAATGTTTTGAAATGAAATTCGTTTGAGATGTGCTGATTATGCTGTGCTATTCCTGTCATGCTATGCTGAATTAATCAAGGATTTATTTATTATGTAAACCACTCTGATGTTTTAACCATTCTGTAGGAGTGTGCTTTTATGGAATCACTGTAGAGATCACTACAGAGATCACATTAGGTACTACAAGAGCCCTTTCTGTTGAGATCAAATTTATGTATGAAATTCTTATGCAATCAGTCCTAGTGGGAGGTTAGAGACCACTATTATAGTGACAATAGAAATCCCGTTTGCATTCAAAGATCAGTCACCGTAGACATTTAGCCAAGTCATGTTTGCAACAAACTTGCTATTTGAAGTCCAACCAGCTGTGCGAATAGATGAGGTGATGTCAGTCAACAGGAGACTCCTAACATGTTTAGTACCCTCAAACAAATTGGGAATTTATTACTCATTGTTTCAGTAGCCAACCGAATTGCATTACAGTGTATACGTTGTTGTATGCCCTTTCCTCTGATGACACAGACTGTGCTCTAGCTGATTGATTATCAGTGATGGGAATGAGGAAACTTTGGTCGTCATCTGGAGATGCCGTGCTACCGTTCGTGCTCATCGCATGCTTGGCTTCTGTTCTGTTTGGATATCATCTTGGTGGTGATCAAATTAGCAGGTTACATTTGGCCCCCTCAGTAATAGAATAAATCAGTGTTGTGAGTGTGCCACATAAGATCAGTGTCCACAGTGACTAAAAGTATTGTCTTCCTCTTTAATGTGCTAGGAATGTAGATATTGCATAGCAAAACTACTTCACTCTCACAATAATTCTATGACTTCAAAACATGGTCATGTATAAATCCTAATAACTTCCACATGCAATTTGATTTTCAAGATTGAACTTCTCTGAGGAGCATCATAAGTGTGACAACAACACAGCATACCAAGCCTGGGCACACAAAAGTTAATTACAATGCATGTTGCCATCAAGATACGGTATGAATTTGTCCACAATGTAGCCATCCAGGTATGAATGGCCGATAAATGGCTTTCAAGGATTCTGTGATCAATAGCATGTGGCACCATCATCCTTGCTGAGATGCAGTCCGATATGAAATATATTTGATATTCAAAAATGTCTGCGAAACAAATGGGGTTAAAGCTCCAGCTCGAGTTGTCGAACCACGTTCCATACCGAGTGTAACGCTGAGATAAGCTCTGTGAAAGTAATGTTCACACATCCCTTGTGCGGTGGTACGTTGAAGCGTGGCCAGATTATTTGCCAAATTTGTATCCCATTGAATGACAACAAACTGTGTCTTCGGGGGTGTCTTGAGCACTCTGAAAGAGACATTGCATCTTTCTTAGTCTTCCTAGTGAAAGCATCGTCACGACTGTAAATGCCAAACCAAGCATTCCCCATGTGTCAAGTTATATGGTTTAGCAGATGAAAACCAAACCCAGCAACAGGCGGAGTGCATAGCTTGGCACAATTAGGTTCCGCAACCTTAAAATCCAATTGTCTAGATCAAGGGTAATTACGAAGCACCAAATTGTCGTCTGAAGCTGACTCGAGTAAGCACGATAGGATGGCTTTCCCACATGTTCACTCTTAAAACGGAAATCAATGAGCACAGCCAAAGCAGTTGCCCTCAAGTGGAAAATTCGGGTTTCAAGTCTGGTGCAGAATTATCATATCTGCAGAAGCGCCACATCCCAGTCAGCACAGAAACACAGACTCTTCATTCCCAATAGCTTGCTTTGTTTCCACAGTTGACTAAAAAATCATGCACTAGCAAAGATAAAGATAAACAGCGGATACCAGGCAGCGCTTTTCCAATCCATACTTCTTGCGCCACCAGATGTTTGTACTAGTGTGGAGTTGACGGCAAGGAGTCTAGGAGGTTGAGGAGTTCGCCAAATAGGAAAGAATAAATCCGTCAATTTCACCGTCCAACACTGAACTTGGATCTGAAACCTCGTAGTTTGTGCGTAAGTCCTTCACCATCTGGTAAGGCTGAAGTACACGCGAAACAGAATCCGACTTCCATTTAACTCTTTGAAAGAAGCGACACAAGTTTGCTGAGCAGAACTGCAGAGAGAAAAACTAAACAAAAACAAATGACTAGCCTCTGCTGTTTCAAAGTGAGAAATGCTGAGATTAGCCAAAGAGCATTCTGACCTGAAGAACATATGAACGGATTTGACTACCCCATGAGACATCCGCAAGGGCTTGTGTATGTTGAGCATTGGCCTTCGCCCTACGTGTCACCTCTATTTGATGAAGGCGAGACTGCAGCATATTCAGAGCTGTTGCCTTGTTCCGATGTTGTGATCTGCAAGCACAC
>VACF01002351.1:0-81541 GCA_006891605.1 Pleurozium schreberi
GACAATGACTACCAAATACCACTTGGTTCCCAGGAAGGGACTSGTCCTCCCTCCATTGGGTACATGTCAAAACTCCATGGTATGGTACCCAGTTCCCAATCAGTTGCATTTGCAGTCTTGTCAAGTTGAAGATGTGGTAATTGGGATCTTTGTCATCAACGCTTACCAGTTCCAATTACTGCAGTTGGCTATCAATTAGTGACAGGTGCTCAGTTCCTGTCAGACATAAACTAGGACTAGCTAATCTACAAACGCCCTACATTCATTACAAGGGGGGATGATCAGGGGATATTTTTTTGTAGAGTTTTACCAGCTATGATCTCTCTCTATTTTTTTTAATAATTTTCATAGATACGACCCTCAAGGGTGGCAACAAGGACAGACCCAACACAAGTCATAGCAGACCATGGACCTATCCCCGTCCCTGGAACAAGTGGACCTCCTCCTTGTGCAAACAAAAGTATGAACAAAAGGAGCCCCCATGCGAGCAATGTCAGCGCGGGGAATTGAACTAGGAACCTCAAAGACTTCAATTGAAGTCCCTATCGCTTGACCATCTCCTGGGGTAGTTTAAGGTCGTTTTGGACCAACTTTTTTCCACCAATTCTTATATTGAAGCATTTTTTCAAGTACCAGGTGTGGTTGTTTTATCTGTTTTTCTTACTTTAGATACAAAGTTCATAAGTTTTTTCACCAAGGTTTTTGTCAATGTAATCAAATTGCAACCGTATAGTTTCCAACTTTCAACTAGTTGTTGTTTTTTCATTGCACGGTAAGCATTGGCTACACAGTTTTGAACAAGAGTTCAAACAATGCAATGAAATTTGCTTTCATTTAGAATGACTCTCAAAATGTTTTGTACACGTACAAAAATTGCCTTTAACCCCTAAATGACCCTGAGGATAGAATGTGTCCTTGACCAATTTTTTAAGTTAAACAAAACCTTACCAAATTACTATTTTTAGTAGTTGATATTTTTGAAAAATTCTTTTTGAAGTWTAGTTTTAGCTTCAAAAATCTGATTTTGAAAATGATTGATTATGATTTTTCTATTCAAGATTTTGTGTGGATCTCTTTTTAGATGATGGTTTGGTGGAAATGAATTGAAAAGGTCTTGATTTTAGTAAACATGAGCTCAGCGATCAAAGATTAAAACAATGACAATGACAAACATTCAAAGAAGGGTCCAAGCATCCTAATTGGAGCCACTAGTAGACATTAGGGAGGTGCTTATGGAGGTCCTTAATAGAATATTCCATTCACAAATTATTGCTTATTCATCCAAAATAATCCATATTGGATCCATAAGTCATCCATAATGGATTCATGTTGGAATATTCTATCCAAAATTGCTGATTGTTCATCCAAAATAGTCTTTAAATCAATTATAATGGGTTGCTTATTCATCCAATTAAGCAGCGGTGACAATTACATGTTTGTCCTTTTAAAATGTAGAAACTTAACATATTTATTTTTGTTTTGTATTATGTCAAATAGCCATAACTAAAAAACAATGCACTAAAACTCTTTTTCATATTTTAAGTCATATCCAAGAGTTAGAGTGAAGATTCTTCAAAAAAAGCATTGTTGACGGCCAAATTGGCTCCTATTAGGATGCTTTCACCTAGAACAATCAACTTTAAACAATGACAAGTCTTCATACTTGGTTTGAATGTCATGATTGTTTGATGCTCATGAAATGTTGCATGTTCCTTTCTATACTAGATTGATTAAAATACATGGCTTAGAACTTAGAAATATCCAAAACTAGGGTTGAATTGCACATCTTTATTTATTATTATGTGAAATTGTATTATGGAACTAGCACCTCATATATCAAAAAAATTAAGTATAAATGTAAGACATTGGTCTTATAGTGTATATTGTGTATGTATATGAAAAAATCGGACATATAAGTTTTAGATGTAAACTAGCCTACCTATAAAAAGCATTTGAAGAATTTATAAAAAATTATAGGGTATTAGAAATATGCTAGTAATAGTTTTTTTATGTAAAAATAGGGTCAACTTAAATACAACAATCAAGGTAAATAGCCCTACATCAAATAACCTCTTAACTCAGGTGTACACTTTAAATTACAAGGAGTGATCTCCCCGAGGTTAAGCTCTTATGATTCTAAGTTGTAGCCTTGCCCAACATTTTAATCTATGAAATCAGAATTGTCTTCAGAGAAGACGTACGTTGAAGAATTGCTAGACAAGTTGACAAGATTGGGAGAAAACAACAAATCTTGGTATCACAATAGGTTTTTTTCACTGTAAGATCCMTAAGGGACAATTATTGCTTCTACAAATGTATAGGTGCTAAAGTTTTAAAATACCACAGTTACAATTCCTTCCAATGTGTAGCATGGAGTTCCATTCAACAAAGCATACCATAAAATAGGTCAATGTTCTGAATTGCAAGAAATCTCAAAGTAACTCTGCAAGGTAAACTTCACTTGGCCACACTTCTTACACCATTCTTTTTGAACCCGTATAGCTTAGAGGACTCTCCTAGTTGCATGAGCAACAACAAACTTCAATCTTTCTTTTTTTCAAAAGATGTGCTCCCTCTTTAGCACAAGAGTCTCTTCCCTAGCCTCCATCTTAACGTTTCACCATCTTCCGTACCCATATCAACAAAGTGACCCAACAAACAAGGAATCAATGAACAATAGAAAGTTAATCCAAAATTATATATTTAGTATGATAAAACAAGATTACCAAAGCGATTTCAAACAAGTTGCAACAAAATATTAAGACAAAAATACAAATAAGAAAAACAACCCCTAAACCACATGCTCAGAAAAGGCAAGGAAAGCGGTACTTACGACTTTTGCAACTAGCAGACAATTTGTAAAAGAAGGTGGTTTTTGATCCTTGATCTCCAACTGCCATTCAAGCAAAGATTGAAACTTTGTGATTTAACCCCTAAAGTCCCATTGTCCCCTCCAGGGACAATTTGGATTTCGGGCAGGTTCTTGTAACCTTGATTTTTTATGAAACCTTTTGAAATTCCCCATAAGATAGAAAGACTGATTAGCTTTGTGTGAATATAATTTTTATTTCAATTATAGTTAACACTTTTTATTGTTTTTTCAATACAATATTTAACAATAATTGTAAAAGTAAAAGTAAAGAATCCTTAGGGATCCATATGAAAATTCAGAGGCTTACACATGCTTGACCAAAAGTCATAACTATGTTTACATACAATGGAGGTGTCACAAATAACTATATCAAAAAAGAAAGTTTGCATAAGGTAGAAGCATCCATTAGCGTACTTATTCCCATTCTTATATCCTAGACTCACCTAATTGTGTCCCTAGACACAATTAGGCTTTGGTTAATTTGTCTTCCCGAATGCTTAAATTTGATTGGTTGATACATGTGAAGGTCACATACTTAACTTTGATTCACTAAATACTTTTTTTTGCAGGTTTCAAATTTAGGTCCACCTATGAGACATATTTAGTGGTCTAGGCAGCTTGCACTTTGAAAAATTATAGAAATTACATATGACATCCGAAAATATATTTTTTTTAATATTCATGATTTTCACTCGCCAACACTATAATATACTATTTTTAGAAAAAATGCCTCCAACTATGTTGAATTGCTTACATTGACGTTTTGGGATGTTTCCACCTTAGTGAAGAGACAAGAAAGCAAAGTGGAATGAAGATTGATGTCAGAAGTATGGAGGTTGTTGAGAGGTGAAAGTATAGAATATGAAAGATACAAAAGAGGCTAGGAGGAGGAGACTTAGTGTATGGTGGTGAAATTGGGAGGAAGTTGAGATTTAGAGGTGCTCTAGAGTATAGGTCATGAAAAGCCTTTGATGGGGAGGAGGGATGGCTAAAGAAAATTTTGGAAGTTTGCTTTCATTAACAAAGGAGGAAGGTGCTTGCCTAAGGGTGCACGGGAGTTGTGTGTCTGATAGTCTAACAAGTGCCTCCTCCATTACAAAAAAAAGAGTTTTCTAGAATGTATAGAAATTTCTATATAAGAAAGAGGTCATAGTCTCTAAAGAAAAATGGCTTTGGGCAAAATAATAGTAGAGAAAGAGATTAGGCTTAGGTTGTTGATTCCAAAGATTTGCATAATCAATTAATCATTAGGGGTACTTGGTTTGCAAGGTTGTATAAGAAAAGAGTAAATTCTTGATCAAAATTGTAGGTGAGGTTGAATACGATGATGGAAGAGGAGGAGGTAGGTTTGGAGTTTAGAAAARAGAATGAAAGGGAAGATTTGTGACGAAGGCATATTAGTGATCAATGCACTATCAATGTACAAGTGATGAACATTTAAATGTGCATGTAATGACCACTCCGTTTCCACTTCAAAAATTTATAACTAATTTCAGAAATGTCTGAAAATTGAAACAACTTTGGTTAGTTGTCAATATCATTTTTTGTTCACTGAATATTTACTGAAAAATATTCCAAGAGGTCAAACTCTTTACAATCGCAAATCAGTCGTTACAGGGTCGCTTTATGAGAAGCCTACATCTATGAGTACCCAACATCTACGTCTCAGAACATTTTGACACCTCTACTTCCCAAAAATTGAACATCTCTCAAATCTGCCAAACCGGCATCCAAATCTACGAATACCGCCATTTCGGCGAGCCTTGAGAGCAGCCCAAGCTCTCTCCCGGCGGCCCCCCCACCCCCCTTTCGGCGCAAGTGCAATCGACCATTCGGAAATGTCCTTGTGCCAAAAGCTAACATAATTTTCGCAAATCCTCCAAATGCACTCGAGTCWTTTCATTTATTGTCGTGAACTCCTTGACCGCTTCGCAAATTGTATTCCCAGATCGAACCTTCTTTGACGTTTGGTAACGAAACAGGGTATGTTGTTCGAGATGCGCTTCTTTTCCCAAATGTCTCAATAGCTTCGTTCTGGATCTGATAACGGAAGAAGGWCGAAGTGCGGATGCGTTGCTGGAGCGATTTGTGATGAAACGACGAGAGCTGTGGTTTGGTAGATCCAGATAGTACTTGTGGTGGAGTAAGTGGTATTGGATTTGAATTTTCGGTGAGAGATGGCGGAAGAAGAGGAGCGTGTGAATGGAGACGCGGATAGTAGGGCGCCAGCGGCAGCAGTAGCTGAAGGGGTTGAAATGACGACAGTGGATCTGTCGTCTCCCAAGAGTCCCCCTGCCGTGAGGTAAGTTGGATTCCCGACTCTCCTTTTGAATTTAGGGTGCATGGGAAATGGAGCTCGTTTCCSTTCTTGATTTGWTTGAAAAMGGAAGCGAAGGATTTKATTCTAGAATTGGACTCTGGCAGCAAGGGCGACTAGTTTTGAATTTTGGTGACAAGAATTTTGCAATGTAGTGAGAAGAATTTGCTCGGGTGGTGGCTGGGGGAATTAGGTTACAAGAAAAGAAAGAGAATGGGGGGGACGCAAGGCCGTCGTCTCCAAGCAAAGCTATCTTTGAACGAAATGAGCGCGAGTCGAAGCTGGAGCTTTTTGAAATTGACCCGCTTGTTAATGTGCGCGGGCTCAAAAGGTTTGTCCGTGCCTGCATTAATTTTGACAAGTTTGGGCTAGTTTTTGCCTTTAAGGGATCCCTCTCAAATCACAAACCCTGGTGTCTCCAGCTTCTTAAGAAAAAGTTTGCCTCTGATTTGATTAGTCGTTCAACATTTGAATGTTCTCATTGATTTGTATGTAAAGGTAAAGGATACTGCCGGTAGGGACCTGATCCCGTCTCCTATACCAACCCCTCTTACTAATTGACACTCATCTACCCATASGCTTGGCTGGGATTATAAGCACATGGTGTAAACAGGACTTATCTAAATTTCTGTGGCCATTCACTTGGAATGGAAATATTGTCACTTATTGTGGTCTACAACATTTCCCTTTCAAATCTAAACAAATCTATACTTTGTGATAAGAATTTGATCTCATCAGATGCGATTCTTGTACCCAAAGTGATCTTTCCCTAGCTCTATACAGCTCTGTAGTGGTTTTCCAAAAACTACACTCCTACTTATGTTAAAATGATTGAAATGGCGCAAATAGTATCCTCTACCTTGTATGAATGTGTATACGCCGCTTCTTCTCTGTTGCAAGAACTCTACTCGTGGAGATCAGTTGCTTCGTGAATTGAAAGGGGCAAAACAATGTGATTCTGCTGCAGTATGGGAGGCCAGCAGCAGCAGCCACCGCCTCCTCCTCCTCAAAGTTCTGTCGGAGAGGTTGCAGTCTCTGTTGGCTTGCAACGCCAAGACCCTGCCCAACAACCATTTTTCCAGGTAGTTGGATGCTCAAGGCTTGGACTGCATATGATTTGAACATCTAAGAACAAAACATTCTGAACTTTCTGAAATATTTATTTGTGGTTCATGCTTTTATGATCCCATTCCTCTCATCTTCTGCAAGCCATGGGGCATCCTGCCCAATGATGCGCCTTGCCATCCAAAGCTGGCGGACTTCGCAAATTGTATGAAAAAGAAAGGTCGTGGGATGTCCATATTCATCTCTATCTTAGAAGGAGATTACAAGACCAGAAATGAAGATGCTCGTCAGGTACTTAAGCATAGCTAGATTTTATCTCGTACAGGACCTAGGATTCATGGTTATAAAGCGACCAATATGAATGATCATACTGTGAATTATATTCTACAGACGGGACCAAATTTTGTATCACTAGAGTGACGAATATTGCATGCATTGATCGTATAATAATTAGAGTTGATCAATAGGAAATCCTCATTTGACCTACTCAAACTGCTAAAATTATATATTATGCTCAATTTGAGTTTCTTGGTCCTGTAGGAGTGCAGGAAATTAAAAGAAATTCTTTGTGCAGTTATTATGTGCTGCAACACGTCTTGCAAGACTTTTTCCTACTTAGTAACACAGCTTTGGTTTTCAGGCTGTCAGGTTGTTGGGCACGTACATTCAAGAGAAGAAATGTGAAGGAGTGGCAGAGGTCATTGTGGCAAAACGACTTCTGGATGGATTTCGGGGTGTGATTCAGACCATGGGGTTAGCGAATTTGAAACCTAACATTGTATGCATGCGGTACCCTGAAATCTGGAGGGATGAAATCCACAGGGAAGTACCGAATAATTTCTACCGCTTTATCAACGACTGCTCCACCGCCAATAAAGCAGTGGTCTTAGTGAAGGGCCTGGATGAGTGGCCTGGTGAATATGACAGGCAATATGGTACAATTGACTTGTACTGGATTGTTCGTGATGGCGGCCTCATGTTGCTATTGTCTCAGTTGCTTCGGGCGAAAGAGTGCTTCGATAATTGCAAAATCCAGGTAGCTACCCTGAAAAATTGTTACAGAATTAACCCTTAGTGCTTAAACGGCCCAAAGTGACCGCTTCCATATAGGAATTGAGATCAAACATTCTGGAAGATTCTAAGCTAGCAACAAGATGTACCAATAAAATCAAGAAATCGTACCTACTTTTTTTAATGACAGTAGTCTGTTTTAAAAGTTACTAAGTTTTCGCTTGGGCCTTTAASCGTGAGAATRCTGACTARCTTCCTTTGTCATCACAGGTGTTTTGCATTTCCGAGGAAGAAACAGAGGCGGAAGAACTGAAAGCAGATGTGAAAAAGTTTTTGTATGATTTGCGGATGCAAGCAGAAGTGATTGTTGTCACCATGAAGTCATGGGAGGAGCACCATCAGGACAACAATATAGTAGCCCGTGAGGGTGCCATGGACGCTTTCTCCAAAGCTCGTAAGCGAATCTCGGTTCGAGTCGAGGAGATGAAGCAAGGAGTTGATGGTAGGACTAAGTTTGAGACTGATTACAGTTCTTTCGACGAGCATCAGGTGAGCAATTCGTTTAGTTTTTCCTACGTTATTTGTCTTGAAGTTGGACACATTAATCTTCTGAGGAAGCAAAACCTCCTAGACATGCAATATTTATCAGGAATATTGCTATTTAATCCATCTTTTGGCTTTGATGTCTGGTGCTCGTTTCGGTGCTACTTTTAAGGGAAACCTTACTGGTGAATAGTATTATGGATAGGTTTGATTATTGCAAACTAGTCACAAGAAGGTCCAGTTTCATTGAGTGGTACTTGAAATTGTCACATTCATTACTTATATGCCCATTTGGTGCCCATTTCAGGTGAACAAATTTTTGTATACGACATTAAAACTGAATTCTATCATTCTACGGTACTCAAGAGTGGCAGCGGTAGTTTTAGTTAGCCTGCCTCCACCGCCCCCTCGGCACCCTGCTTTCTGCTACATGGAGTACATCGACTTACTAGTGGCGAACGTCCCCAGGCTACTAATGGTGCGGGGTTATAGACGAGACGTCATCACCATCTTCACGTAGGAGGGATTATTGAGGTTCTTCTGTACACAACCATGACATTAGGCTAATCCAGATTGGTGTCTGCTTTAGTTAATGATAGAATTCATAGACTGTCCTGCTTTTTCACGAGGTTCCTGCTTTGCTGCTAAACAGGTCTTTGTGCTTCAGCAAGGGAGCTGCTCAGGTCAAAATTAGTTATGAAATCAGTGCTCCTCTGATGGTGTCAAACTAAAACTGTAGGAATTATGGATTGATTCTTTTCCGCCACGGAAACAAAGACTTTTACAATGAGCATTTTGAATRTGCCACATTCTTCACCTTCGTTTCTTCATTTTCCTCAGTTGTTTCAAGTTCGAGTCCGAGATCAATCCTCCTGCTTTGACTACGGGACTCCAGACTTCAAAAAAATATAAACAACGGCGGAACGTGGTATTAGTTTTGAGACGTTCAGAATGCTGTTTGTACAGTACAGTACAATGCTTCTAAATCCTCAGCTATGGATAGAGTCAATCACGAATTCCTCAGCCTAAGAATCTCATGAATGGATCAACGCTGCACCAACTAAAAAGTTTAAATCCAGCAGAGGGTTCCGTGGAGTCAAAGGTAGCCCCTTTTCAAYGATTCTTTTAAAAGTGGCCGAAAATCTATGTAGGTTACGTTATGACCAAATCCAAAAGCAATCCCTTTCTCATCTTGCTTATATTGTAGGAATCAACCCTTTTTTTTTGTTGGCACCATGCTGCTACATTGCACCATTTCAAAATGAATGTCTACTTTTCACCAGATAAAAGTGATCTTTTTTTGCCAAAAAACTTTGAATTCTATAAAAAAAAATATGGATGACATTGCCAAATTTGGATGGAAGGGTATGAATTTTTTTCTTGATGTCCTAATTATTAATAATTCAAATGTTGTTGTATCTACATTCTCTAGTTTTATTACTTTTCTAATTCTCTTACTTGGAATTTTATTTTGAGTTACTTTGATCTTTTCAAAACATAATCTCCTCAAAGATATAACCATTAGCCTATTCCACCAATTTTTTAAAATTGACATCCTAATTTTAAACTATTATATACATATAGAATCACTTGTAATAACCCAAAACACAATAAATAGTACACATGGTTTATGCCATCAAACAAATGAAATAACATACTTATAAGAAGTCCAAAAAAACACACACTATCAAACTTAAAATTGGACTTAAAAGATTGTATCAATTATGTATAGTCGTATCCACAATTTCTACAATCAACACGCACAATTGTACAAATTATTACTACAATAGAACCTCCCTAACTCAATAAGATTGGGACCGGTTTGACATATTAGATAAGAGAGGTTATTACAATAGGGAGGGACATGACCTTCACATGTAGTTCATATTGTTAACCCTTGAAGGACAGACCGGTGGCCGTGGATATCATGCATTTTTGAAACCGTGTGACATCATCTACTTTTCTATCCTACACGGTTTGATTCTATGTCATCGAGAGGACACAAAACGTCCGCTGCGACGTTCAAGGGTTAAGCCCGGACCAACAATGAATGTTCTCTAACACAACTTTATTGAGTTAGAGAGGATTGAGTTAGGAAGGTTCTACTGTAGGAGTGGCCTCATTATGCGATTGCGTGGGTTTTCAATTAAGTGAGAGGAGTCCAAGATTAGCCGCGGAACCTCTTCTCATCTCTTGCAGCTTCTGAGTTTCCTCGGTCGATGAAGCCTGAAGAGGAGGGTCCAGAGAATTTCTGGAGTGCACTGAAACAGATTCACTGAACCTTGGAATGCTCCATTTCGAAGAGCTTGGAATTCTGCAATTTCACCAGCGAGCAACGACGCAATGCGTCGTAGCACCAGCCAAGCCATCCAAACAAGCCATCGAATTGGCCGATGAAATTACAAGTCCTGATATGACTCCAATCACTGCATTCAAAGAAAATGATTCTCGACAATGCAAAGCAGAATACTGACATGAAACCAATAGAGCTTGTGAGTCAGGCTGTTTGCATAAACCTCATATACAGTAGATATGTATATCATTCTGGGTATAGTTCAAAGTATTTACAAAGGGGGTAGCCCCTGTATACTGTACTGTACATGTAAACATTCTGACAGGGAGTTGCCCCCCCCCCCCCCCCGGATACCGTTGATCTTCAAAACATCTTTGGATACGAATACAAGTAGAATTACGGTATAGATACTGTACAATATACAATGTATGATGAACAAATATGTATATGGATACATATACTATACGCATGTATGTATTATATGGATATAAGTACTATACGGATACGGATACGATATCAATACGAGATACAGTTAGAATACAATGATATGGGATTTATCCCATATTGAATGGCACCCCATCCTCACCTCAAAATTACAAATGGGGGAGGGAGGAGCAAAACAATTAATATAATTTAATTTAAAAAATTCCGGGGTACCAAAGAATTAATAAATACAAATTGGATTTTGGGTGCATTGTGACACTTTTGTCACACAATGCACTCAAAAGTGGTTGTACCAACCAGTACACAGAATGCATCACATTCACAAATTATCACCCATAGGATTTGCTGCATGTGGGCTTGTAGGGAAGATGAGGTATTCTACATATTGCACTTCCTTCAAGCCATCATGTTACTGAGGCAAAGTGTCCTCTCAACTAATTATGCGATGTCGTCCCTTCATGGCCATGTCACCTTTAACACTCAAAGGCATGAAAGGCCCACTTATGGACGCAACATGGTGTTTTTTTGTGTATTTGAGATAAAATTGTCACCTTTCACCCTTGAAGGCTTGAAAAGCCCAATTATGGAAGCAACTTGGTGTCTTTTTTGTGTATATGAGATAGAAGGTGCATGAATTGAGGTTTGCATTAGTAATCCAATAAGGGTATGAATTTTCCATCTATAATTAGTTATGTTGAGTGTTTGAAAAGTGCTTTTTGGTCCAAAAGATGGATGTATGAAGAAATAAAATGCTTCACCAAATTTTAAGTAATCACCATCTTGGCACTTTTTCAAAAACAAAAACGAAAAGGGCTAGTAGAAATAACAGTTCCTCCTCTCTAGTAGGATGTCCTAAGAAGGACAATGTCTATTGTTGATTGAAAAAGATTTGATTTGCTCATGTAGTTAGCTCACACTTGACTAGGTACAAGTTCCAAAGGTAGCAGTTTTAGGTTAAGCTACGGACAAGAATGGGTTCCAAATGAAGAACATACATTTATATTGAATGAAATATCCATTCTTGAAGAATTCTTCTGTTTTTTGTTTATTTATTTATTTTTATTTTTGCATTCTTCCTCATCTTTATTTTTGCATGCATTGAGCTCAATTTCTTGAAGAATTCTCCATATCCTACAAGTTGAATGCTTATTTTAGCCTCTTATAGAATTCCTACCTTATGATATATACATGAAAATAGTCCTTTGATTTTTATATGGTGTCCAAAAATAAACTATGCTAGAACATGTTCTTAAACAAGACTTGATACACTAAATAACATTAAGAAGTACCATAGGAATGCAAGTTATGAAGATGGTTTAGAATCTTTTCCATACTTGTCAAACTCTTTATTTGTTTACTTTATCACATTTGTATCATTGCATGCAATCTCTTGTAATAGAATAATGTATGATGTTTTATATTCAATGTCAGTTCTCACATTCATATTCTAGATTTGGTAAAGATTAGAGGATTCTATATTAGAGGAAATAATATCAAAGGTCTCATATACCAATGGAAATATGCAATGGATAATTGAAAACATAATATTCTCGAGGGATTATTTTTTATCACTTGCCCGGTTATAATGAAAAAATACATCCTCTTATATATTTGCAAACTACTTGAACTCAAGAATTAGCATGATGATTCATTAGTTGAGAAGTTTGCAAACGGTGGGCATATAGATCTTATATTCTTGCTTCACATTTAAGACTTCATTTTCGGCACCTACACAGAAATAAAAAAAATAAAAATTTTGAGATTTAAAAAAAAAATTAAAAAATTAAAAAAAATAGTCAATCTGATGTGGCGCCCACATGGCACCAATATATATTTTGTTCTGTAATTGCACCGCACGGGTGCAAAACTCGCAATTTCTTCAGGAGTGCAAAACTCGCAATTTCTTCAGGAGTGCAAAACTTGCAATCTCTTCAGGGTGCAAAACTCGCAATCTCTTCAAAGGCTGAAAATTTTCCTACTGATGAGCAATATCCAAGAAGATCCAACCACTAACATAAGACTAACTAGATGAAATGTCCATAGTAGTGAACTCATCAATTCAAATTTGACGCTACTCGATCAAAACTAGTCACTTTTGAGAAAAAATAAATATTCTTATTTTTAATCACATTTGAGAAAAATATTAGATGGTTGAGATAAATCAATGTATGCATTACATGCTTTTTGAGGCTCGGGGAGGGCTGTGAGTTCCCTGCTACGTTCCTGCGTTCCCGCAACACTGCAACAGCAGCCTAACGTGGCAAAGCAATTGCCACGTCAGATTTTTTTTGTAAAAAAAAACTTTTTTTTTACATTTCAAGACCAATTTTTTTTTTTTTTTTTTTTTTTGGTGATTATTTTTTTGACAGCAGCCAGCCGTTCCATCATTGCATTGAGAACAGCAAGGGGAACAAGCCTGAAACAGCCCTCTAGTGGCTTTGTTTCGCATGTAATGGATGGAGAGTGTCAACATGTGCTCATAGGATGCACTTTCATTATTTTTGTTGAAGCCGTGCAATCAAATGATGGATTATTATAATTACCTTGGTCCTAAATTTTAAAGAAGGCTTGGAAGTAAATTATCATGATCATCATAATGGGTTTAGGGTCATTATAAATAGTCTAAGGTAGGGGACGATAATGAATTTCATCTTTTTATTATTCCTATAATAGCCTTGCCAAAACTAACCTAAACTTTTTAGAAGTACCTTTGATGTGTGATTGTATGGTAAATGACAAGCTTATTGTATAACTTTGTAAGTTGTATCCTAGGCGGGATCCAATGTTTGTTTATCTGAATACCGTAATTAATGTACCAAATGTAGTTAATGGAGGATGAAAAACAAAAATTGCAATCAATTAGAGGTGAATGACAGTACACACCTTGGATGACAGCACGTGCAATTTAAGGCATTGATGTTTGCTAAGTTTTTAGGTTAGGGTTTCACGTGCTTGTAGTAAACTTGGCTGCAAGCTAGGAATGTTGTGGATGTGCAAACAAGCTTAGGGGGGGGGGGAACAAGAAGCTTGTGTTGGTAGCGCTCCATGTCGTCAACAATCCTTCGGGCATTTCTACAACCGCCTCGCCAAAGAGGGCGCTAGAGAGGGGCTTGGCGAGGTTGTTGAGGAGCTTGGGTTTGAGTTCGTAGGTGGTACCCTATAGTGGAAGCTTGATTGGAAGGAGAAACCTCATATATGTAGACGGCTCCAAAATATGGCCCGGTACGTCATGAATGCCATGCTCGTTGTTAAGGACTAATGRCTTCAATTCCCATTTTATAATGCTAATAACGTTGGATAGGATTGACTAAGTGTCGTTTCAAGATCATGGTGCGCCTACGCAAGCCACACCATATGCCAGTGCCCTCTCCAAAACTTGGTGTGGCCGGCCGTTTTTTTCAATTGTGTGTGTGTGCTGTGAGAAAGAAATTTAGCAAGGCCACGTCCATTGCCAGTGTCTGGGCCCCTTTTTGCCCTGCCATGGGGGTGCTCTTAGTAGCAAGTGGAACATCCTCATATTGAAAGTTCTTCTTTGTTTTCCATAAGAGGTCAAGAGGCACAATGTGAGTTGCTTCTCTTTCATTGCGAGCTTTCTTTTGTCTCATTGTTTTATGTCTAAGAATTGCTATCACTCTAATGTGCAGTCATTTCTCCGTCTGGCTATTAGAGTTTAGAAGTTTTAGTGCCCTCTCTTCCAGATTGAAGACTTTGGATGACTTCACCAATTTGCCATTGTTGTGATAGAATTTAGGATTGTACCAATGATCAAGTTATTTTCACTCCCTCTAATTGGTGAACTGGCCCCCTCGCTCGGCCACTCCAAGTAAAACAAAAGCTACCTATTTTGTGCTTGATTAATTTACCATATACACCTCTCTTAGCTAATTCGGGTCCTGTGATTGCAAATATGAATTCAAATTTTCAATTTTTATCATCTGTGGAATCAAAAACTTTCAGCATTTTCTTGAGGAGCCGAGTGAGTGTGTGTGTTCACCGTGGCCTCAGATGAGGACAATGTCAGACTCTCTAGTGAATTCCACATTACTAATTACAATGTCAACCTTCAATTGGAGACAAAGAAAAAAAAGGTAAAATGCTCCTCACGTTGGCTTCAAGCTTCTACTTTCATGCAACAAAGGAAAACTAGCAAGGAAAGACTCCTCCGCTGAAAGTCCATATCTTGCACTCCACTTTGGCCTCTGCAGACACCATTCATCCAAGTGGTGACAATTGTTTCCAGATTGCTACAAGCATCCCCATTGCAGCATTGTGGGAGGTGCAAATTGGATAAATGGATGGGTCAAGCGACAGTCACTACTCCACGGCAAGCACATCCAAACCCCAAAATGGCTAACCATGGCCAAATTTGAAGAGTAGACAGCCAAATGAACTTTCTTGGTTGTGGTTTAGTATGAGGGTCAATTGTCCTTTTCACCCCAATTTTGAGGCATTGACCCCAACTGATCCTTAAGTGAACTGAATTCCTATTTTGTTTGAAATAAATGGAATGCTCAAAAGTTTTACATCTATGGTAAAATTATCTTTATCATTGTCATAAAGATGAAGACAAAAGTGGACTTTCAACTTGAATTGTGTTTCCAAGTAGGAAGTGAAGCTCCCTATAATCACTTGGGGTGGTAGGAGGTCCTCCAACCCAAGTAGGATATGTAAAAGCATGAACTAGTTGGAGCTCCCACTCTTTCATGCTCTCATATATCCCACATGGATTAGAATACTTCCTACCACCTCATGTGGATATAGGGAGTTTTTCTTCTTCATTGGCGTTTCAAGCCAAGTTGTTAATATTTGAGAGGCAATGTAAGGTACTCTATTTTGTTTCATAATAAAACAAATGAGATGTGAGGCAATTCCTCAAAGAATTGAAAATCAAATTGTTTTTGGTTTAATTCTAAAGCAAAATAAATTGAATTTCTTGGTTAGAGWGTTGTCTTTTCTAGAGTGAACATTGCATTCACTGTATAACAGTGGAACAAATGACTACTACATGCGCTAGCCACATTTGAAGAGCACTCCAAAGAGTCRAATTTTGCGCCTTTGTCATGTACTAGTGGTGGGGATGCTCTAAGTTAATGGCAAAAGTAGCCCACCATGTACTTCTACTTGGTGGAAGTAATTAAGAGCACCTATTTCACTTGGAAATCTTTGTTTTTAAAAGATTGCCAACTTTTTTAAGAACTAAGGTAAAACATCCCACTGGAGTTAGATGACCCATAGTAGACACCTAATGACTCCATGACTGTTTTATTGACCATAATCAATGTCTAATTTGACACCCATAGAGTGATCAATGATCCCCATGGAGAAATTAGTGACCTCATTAGGAGCACCGTACTTTTTGGGTGTAAATCATTGTAGGAAGTGATTTTTCGAGGCCTTCCACATTAGACATTATTGTGACCACTTTAGGTGATTAAGATGAGCATATTGGATACAAATTTTGATGGTTATTAGGTGGCCCACTGACTCTTTTGGAAAGGTCACTTCAAAAATTCATAACTAATTTATACTTTGTTTGAAAAATATAATTTCAATTGCTCTCACTATTTGTCAAACTTGTCTTTACGTGGAAAAAACTTTTAAAAATTTCAGCAATGGAGTGAAGGCAGACTCAAGGAATGAAACTTCTATTAAAAGAATGAGAAGGTAGGGCGTGAAAAGAAGAGCCAATTAAAAGCCCTTCTCTATAAAGGTGTGACATCCTTTTGTGTTCTATGGAGAATGAGAATGGAGTGACAACTAGGGTGAAATTGGCAAGAAGAGTGAAAGGAGAAATGAAGTGAAGCGCTAAAAACAATGCATGCAAAAGCTTATTCATGCCTGTTCTTTGGCTCTAAAGGGGAAGAAAAAAAATGATTAAACTTCTAGTAAAATGGGCCCTCTGCAATTCAAGGAAGATAGTGCCATACCACCACATCCTCATTGGCTTTTATGATTGAGAATGGGGAGAAAGCGTGACAATCCSGTAATGCTAAAATTTGAATTTTCAACAAGTTAGTAACATCTTTACTCTTTTGCTTACATGGATAATGTCAAACTGATTATTCAAAATCCTAGCTTTGGATGCACATGAAGTGCTTCCTCATTTTGATCCTTCATCGTCAATCATACAATCTTTAAAATTTCTCTTTCATCTTGACTTTTAAGATGCATGAGCCATGAGGGGTGCTTTTTGTTTTGGCTCAACAACCAAGAGAGGTGAAGCCACCCATAACCGATCAAATAAGCACTTATGGACATGGTTTGGAGTAGTGCAAGGTGAAACAAATATCTTTGCATTAGATGTTTTCTGAGGCTTCTAGAAGACTATTTTGGGGTTGTTCCCAACCTGTTCACCTTCATGTTCTCTATAATTTCAATCAACCATTGCTGGTCAAAACATTTAAATTAAAAAACATAAAAAACAAAATTCATAAATTTCAAAAAGTATTATTCCTGGGTCTGTCACTTTCCATCCTCGACTCAACATATTGAGGAAATACGAAGCACCCGGGAGGTGGCACACAATAGCAAAAGTCAACATTGTCATCCCTTTTCAACCTTGTTTTCCGTGCTAATGAATTCAAGCTCTCCTTATTTACATGAAAGGTCTATATTTAATGTAGAATCTTTCTTTTCTTTCTTTTTGTAATGAGGTACTAAGGTTCATTTGCGGTATGGATTGCCCAGTTTGCAATGGGGTGATTTTTTTTTTAAAAGTTGCTGGAACGGAACGAGGTCTGCATATCTCCACTTCAAAATCTGGATACTGTGCTTGTAAAAGTGTGTGCAGTGGGGATGCTCTAATAAGGGGGTCAGTTCGCCCTGGCCCTGTATAAGTACGTGCAGACATTTGTTGTACGGATTCCAAATCGAGGTGTCAGCTCAGATGTATCACATATCAGTGTTGCCGGACAGTAGACGAGTAAAAATGAATGCAGACCGACTGGCTGCCTGACCACACATGACGGRGTACTGTTACAGTAGTGTTACCCTAAACAAATTTTTAACAGGCTGATGTCCCTGTCAATGCATTGGCTCAAGTGCATTSACAGCAGCACTGGAGGTACGTTAASCTTAAAGCAAAATTAAGTTAAAGCTTAAGTAGTTGAAGAATTAGTCTTAAAGGTAAGTTAAGTTAGTAGAATACAACCGGTCTCTCTTAATCGCCAGTCTTTGAACTTATCTGAAGCTCGCAAGCTGCGCTCCTGTTGCAATTGAATGCTTGATCAGTCCTCTCCTCCTCTCACGCTGCTTGCATAAACTTGTCGAGTCCAGTCGAATGTCTTTCAATTTGCACAATAAGATTAAGGCGAATCTAGAATCCTTAGGTTGACCCAATTGTCGCTAGCTATTTTGCTTCAGGATCTCGATCAGTGTGTCATCGTTTCGGGATTCCGTTGCACGGCTTTGAGGATTGCCTGCAGCTAGGCGGATGCAGGGAGTAGCATGTMTATAGTACAATGCTTGCCAATTTTCCCACTGTAAGCAAGTGAAACGCTGCAGAGATCGTTCCATTTAAGAAAGCAGGTTGTGCAAGAAAGAGAGTGCAGGGTGTGCAAAAAAGAGAGTGCAGACAGTGCCAAGAAATTGCAGGCTGTGCAAGGAGAGTGCCGGTTTCGGAAGGAGATTGCTGGTTTGGCAAGGAGAGCCGAAGTTGTGCAAGGAGATTGAAGGCTGCGCAAAGAGATTGCCGGTTCCGCAAGGAGATCAATTGCAGGTTGTGCAAAAAGATTTTCAATACAGTGAGGAGATTGTAAGGTGAGATCAAGATTTTGTGTCTCGGTGCAAAGTTTGCACCGAAAGATGCACCCTTACAAGAACACGGTCTACGGCCACCACGAATGGAAGCGCCACCAATCGCCCTACCGCCACTGCCGCCACCTGATCAGCATCGCCTCCTCCGGGGTGATCGCCGGCATTCTCCCCCCCGTCCTCCTGTCCACTCTCTCCGCCGTCTTCGTCACTCTCATCAACTTCGGYGTCCAACAACAACGCTTCTCCTCTTGGGTGCCCACACTCCAAATTGCCTCCACTCCCTTCTCGCTCATCGCCCCCGTGCTCGCCTTCCTGCTCGTCTTCCGCACGAACTCCTCCTACCAGCGCTTCGACGAGGCTCGCAAAGCCTGGGGCTCCAACACCAACCGYTGCCGCGACTTAGCAAGACAAGCCCTCACGTGGATCCACCACCCGGGAGACAAACCCAAGCTCGAAATCATTCTACGGTACGTGAAAGCGTATCCCTATTTTCTGAAGAACCATTTGACGAAGCCGCTGGATGGGTCGAACTCGATTGGGGAAGTGAAGAAATTGTTGAGTCAGCAGGAGATTGAGAGTGTGAGAGGGGCGGCTAATCGGCCGATATATGTGTTGCAAGTGCTGTCGGCGGTGATTAATCAATGCGAGCTCTCGAACTTCGAACGAGTGGCCATGGATGGGAATTTGACGCAGTTTCATGATAATGTGGGCGCGTGTGAGCGGCTTTTTAAGACGCCCATTCCGGTAGCATACACGAGGTTGACGAGCCGGATGCTGATTTTGTGGCACTTGGCGCTGCCGTACGGGTTGTGGAAGGGGTGTGCGTGGTTGACGATTCCGGCGACGTTCATGAGCGCCGCGGCGCTTTTTTAYATTGAGCAGGTAAGGTTTCAATTGACCTATTCCAACACCTAATTATGGACAAGCCGTATAATGCTTTTGATCACTAGCAGTTTCCGGAATAGATTCAAGTTTAGTGACTTCGTTCGCAAAAGTTTGCGATTAGAACTGAAATTTYGCCAATTTGCAAAAATGAGATGCASAAGCGGTTGTGTGCTTTGGATGTCTATGATGTCCCGGAATAGATTGAAGTTTAGTGCAATTGTGTGCAGGTAAGGCAATTGACCTATTTCCAAAAATGTAATGGCCTATTGGCAATAAATGAGATGCACAAGCGATTGTGCGCTTTTGATGAGTATGATGTACCTGGTGTACGTCGATGTTGAGTACGATTGTGTGTAAGAGTTTGCCATCCTAACTGAACTTCTGCCACTTTGGAATTAGGTCGGGGTGCTGATCGAGGAGCCGTTTTGGATTCTGGCRCTGGACTCGATTTGTGGCGGCATCACGAGCTCCATTGACGAGTTGCGCGTTGCGCAAGAGGAGGCGATTTTGCTGTCGACGAACATCCARGAGGAGATTACTAAGCCSAGCCATTTGGTGCACATCAGGGAGACGTCGTTGGAAATGGCGGATCTGTCCGAGAGCGCGCTGCTAGTGAGTCCGACAGAGGAGTGCGCGGCGATCAATTTCGAAAGATCGCGCACGCATCATCACGGGACGCGCCCGGCGTATGGCGATATGAACGTGTTCTCCAGGTTGAAGTCTGTGTCGTAATCTTCGCAATGTGAGCAAAATCCGTGGTGACCTAATCCTCCGAAATTGCAACTTTTTTTGTCAATGGCGCTGATCCGCGATGACCCATGCGAAATTGCAACGTTTCTATCAATGGCGCTAATATGGGATGACCCAGTCCTCCGAAATTGCAACATTGCGCTAGTCCGTGATGACCTTTTCTTCMGGGATTGCAACAGTTTTGTCGATACCACATCTGAGAGCAGCAGGTGCTTGCAACAACACGATTTGTACAACATTACGAATCCGATCGGCATACTAATGTTGYTCGAAGGCTCTGCAACGACATGTTTTTTTCATGTTTTTCACTGCTTTTACAATCWCGAAGTTCTTCCRATTTCGTTCCTCTGAGCTGCTATCTGTTCCCAATTCCGATGTGTAAAGTTGTACTGTACTCTTTTTTTTGATGCATCGTAGATCCAGGCTTTGGTTTCACATTTGGTCAAGATGTTAGCCAGGTGTTACTTGCCGMAGAGGATGTAAGAGATTCCTCCCTCAAGTGTAAGAAGTGTGGATMTGTGCTAGAAGCTCGAGCATGAACACTTTAGATGCCGCTACTAAATGGAAAAAGAATTTGATCTACTGGGAATCGCTTCTCTTTGCGTTTTGTACGTGTTGAATACTTGCATGAAACTGTTTGAATTCAACGTGGCAAAGGAACGCTGTGTTTCTGGGAAAAATATCGATTGGCTACACTACGGTAGAAGAATGCACGCTCCTTTGACAAAGTAAAGACTAAAGGACCGCTGTACTGTCATGTGCACTCATAACATTGTTTACCAATGAGGCAGGACACAGGGGTCCTTTTTGCATCCTTGAATAGGATTTGCATCCTTGAAAAGGAGACGTGTTCAATGAACAAAATTGTCTTCTATGGCTCCTCAGCTAACCCCAATCCTTGCATTGAGCCTCAACCCTTTAGGGCCTAAGGTGTCCTTTCTGGACTCATTTTCACTCAAGTCATAGCTAGTCTACAATGCAAAAAATCAAACAAATTGGACTTTGTCTTGATTCAAGAGCATGGAAGGAATGTAAACTTATTTTGTTAATCATTTACATTGGTTTCACATGAATCTGAGGACAAATGGAACTTTTTGTGAAATTCAAATTTCCTCTTGGCTCACTTAGATTCCATTTGTGTGGGTTCAAAATTTAATTGTAAATAATTGTATAAGGCTCATTAGATGCACAATTT
The DNA here is from genome assembly GCA_006891605.1 of Pleurozium schreberi. Taxonomy (NCBI): domain Eukaryota; kingdom Viridiplantae; phylum Streptophyta; class Bryopsida; order Hypnales; family Hylocomiaceae; genus Pleurozium; species Pleurozium schreberi. The sequence continues at coordinate 21,131 of VACF01002351.1, forward strand.
CCTTGCCCTCCTATTTTGTTCACAATTTGCTTTGAGTTTGACCATAGTCTTTGGAAAATTTCCAAAATTTGAATTAAAACAACCAAAATTGGCATGCTTAGCCCTAAAGGGTTAAAGGACCAAGCGGTAGTCTAGAATCCCAAAATGTAAAGATGTATTATATAATGTACCTTAAGAGAATAATTTAATGATGAATCTCAAACAACAGTTGTAAGATATTTTTTATACATCACATCCATACGGCTAGATCAACTTGTATACAATATTTTCCAATAATAATTGAAGCTAGTAATTGAAAAGTCCTTCTAAAATGATTGTAGATTGAATACTTGTAAATTTTACAAGAATTGTTTCCTTCTTAACTGCTAAAGGACCAATCATCCATTCAACGTACATAAGAAATCTTGGGTAGGTTCCTATGAAGTCATTTTTGGTCGGATGCTCATGAAATTTGAACACAGTATGTATCAATGTACTTCCTTCCTAAAATTCAATTTTTTTTCTAATTGGGTGCCTGGATCAAAAGTTATTTTGCCTTGAACTTTGCGGGCAACTCGGGTAGATTCGGGCAGCATGTGCAAAACTCTTCCTATGATCTTGAAATTTGGCAGGCATATAGCTTACGTGATACAAGATGCAAATGTAAAAAAAAATACCCATGCGTAGTGTAAAAATTTCATTCTAGAAGGAGTTAAACTTTCAAGGCCTTGTCAAGCAAGGTTGGAAAAACAACTTCAGACACTAAAATCTTTCAATCCGTGCTATCAATGTTTCTGAAATTTTTCCACAAATTCCAAAGAAGTCTAGTACAAATTTGTATGGTTGAATTTTGAAAAAAAAAAAAAAAAAAATCATTTTTTTCTTGCTGCCCTAAAAAGTGGGCCTAAAAATAAGGGCTTCAATCCTTTAGGGGTTAAGCTCAAAAAGTGAAATTTTAATCACAATGATTTGACAATGATTTGTGAAGACTTCTAGTTTACTTTATTATTCAAGTCAATTTTGAAGAGAAATTTTTTGAATTGAAAAAATTATATTTTGATGCCAAAACTACCATTACCCTTTGAATTTTAGAATATTTGTAAAGCAAAATCTTTAGGATCAATATGATTTTACAAATGTTAAAGAAGTATTATAAGAATATTTAAAAAAATGATGGATGAAAAAAGAATTTTTGCACTCTTTGGATGCGTTTGTGTTCATTTGTTGTTCAAAAATTGAATGCTTGGTCTTTTAGGGGTTAAATGAAAGTTTCTCCCATGCGTCCTGGGAAGCACTATATCCTTCCGAGCACGGCATGGTTATACAATGTTATGTTGGGGGCCAAGCTAAGAAATTATATAAAGCTTTTAGCATTGTTATGGATCAAATTCTACATGGTTCTAATTCAAAACTAAAAGCACCCCTTGGTATAGTGGAGAAATCAATGGACCTTATCATATGTGTAGAAGCTTGCATGGAAGTGTTCATGGAATATCTTAAATTGAGACTTTCCAATCCAATTCAATCCCAATTGTAAACTCAATGCAATTGAAGGGTTAGAACATTAGGTGTAGTGAAAAGAAAGATGTGCCAAATTGGTAGTTCAAAAAATCCATGTCAAATAATAGCTAAGTAATTCAAATCCAAAGTTTCCATGGCCAAAATGTAAGGGGAAATATTAAAGACTACACTAATGATGTTAAAATAGTGTTAACTACACTAATTGATTTAAAACAACTATAAGTTTTTACTCTTAATGAATATTTTTACCAACTATAGGTACCAAGTTTTCCCAACTATAGAACTATTAGGATCCATGCACTCCGTAAAAGTATTCATGAAGAGTAAAAACTTATAGCATTTCTAAAATAGTTAGTATGGGTACACTATTTAACCCCTGAAAGGCCCTCGGGCTCTGTTGATATGGGACCGTATCTAGCGCATACGGTTGGGGCCAAATTCGTCGGAGTCACTTCGCTTGGAAAGTTTCGACTTCCAGCCGTTCGGATTGCACATGTGTAGGCTTCTGATGACACAAAAAATTTGGCGAGGCCCCGCGCTCCCGCAACGTGCCTCGATTTTAGAAAGATTCATCGACTGCAACAGCGCAATGTCTGTCTGCAACGATGTTGGTTTTTTGGGAAAATCGTGAGTGCACCTTTGGCAAATCGCAACGGTAGATATCCTACAAATGGTTTGGGGAGGTCGCCAAAAAATTTGTGTGGCAGAATTTCCGGCAACGCCTCTATTGTATGCTTTCCTTCGCCTTATACTTCAAGCGGTGGGTCGCCCGGCAATGCGATGGGCGATTGCAAAATACAACGGGATTGGCCGTCCGGCCTGGCTTCTGCACGTTGTACGATGCCTTGCGAACGTGACATGGCGGATGATGGCGCGCTCGGGTGTATGGCGGGAGCGTAACAGGATTTCCCAGGAAATCACGCTGGCATCGCTTCCTGGGAGTGCAACATGCTAACCGCTTCCTTGTTCACAACCAAGCACACTAGTATGGAATACCATTTGGGCGTTGGATGCCTGTAGGTCACTGGGCTGCAGGGCGACGACTTCACCCCTCACGGCGACGGAGTCCATGGAAACCCTAGTCATGGCAACAATGTCATCTGCTTTGGCAACGGCTACAGGGTCCACGGTCAAGGATTTCGCCCTAAGATCCCTAAGCCGTGACGCTCCCAAATCCCGTGGACGTTCAAAGGTTCTAGTCTATATTCATATTTATATATTTTACAAAAGTATCTTGCATATCAATTGATAGAAAAGACAAAGACTCAACATCTAAGAATTATATAAAAAATACTAAACGAAATATGAAGAAAAAAGTGATTTGCAAATGAATTTAGAAAAAAAAAAATTCATTAGAAGCATGTTCTTCTTATACTAGTTTGATACATAAAGTAATAATAAAAATAGAAAAGTAAATTAGAATTATAGAAAAATAGAATCCTAAAATCAATACCTTAACCCTTTATTGTCGGAGGTCCAACCAAGCTTAAAAACTGCCTGTTCATTCGATGCATCACTGCCACCTCAATTCACTTTTGCTTTTCACTTTTTTTTGGAACCACCAAATTAAAAGAGTTGGAGTGAGTTTAAGACAAACATAAAGACCCTATGCCACCATTTGTGGGAGTGTAATTGGGTGGAATACTCTTGGCGCTGTTGATCGACGACATCGACACCTCGCATACCCGCTTGGTATTGCAACAAGATCGGGGACGTTGGAAAATCCACCCGCTCACACCCCACCCAACGTCCGGCGTAGGAATCTTCTCCAACCGAGTGACATGCTGTCGACAAAAGGAAGACCGGTTTGGCGTCCATCCAACAAATGGCCACAATACGCCGGCTCCGATGCATCTTGATGACCAAGTAACCACGGTCGGGTAGTTGCATGTTTGGGAACCCGGCCAAACTAACTGGGAAGCCTTTACGCATCTTATGACAAGTCCCAGTGGCCCAAAAGCCACGCTGCAGCAACTCCATGAATAGAGGGGGGGAGGTGAAAAAATTATCTGTGATGATAACATGTCCACGCCCTTCAAGGCCACAGATCGCCGTCAGCACCGCATCTTCTCCAACCGAGTCTCCTTCTGCTCGGGCATTGTCTGCTCCYAGATACACAATTATATTTGACACATACCTAYARGACAKCACAAGCAGATTAGGTCAGCTCCATGTAATGAACATACAACACAAACGGCACAACAAAGCAAAATTGATAACGCCTCACTTCCACAAGGGTTTAGAATATGCATACCTGCTCTCTGAATTTGCAAGCGCCCACACTTTGACACCAAACTTGACCGGCTTTGACTTCATATACTGGCGAATGTTGCAATACCTATCCTTGTATGCAATCATTATCTCATCAACCGTCAGCACCCGTTCATTATTGTAGAGAGTTTGAGATATGGTTGTGAAGGATTCACAAAGCCACCGGACTTTGGCTATCTTATCGTATGCAGGGTCGCTGTGATCAGTCACAACCTCTTCATTGTTAACGAGATGTAAACAACGAGTGATGGCTTCAAACCGCTTCCTCGTCATAGTTTCGGAAATAAGTGGACAATTCTAGAAAGGCTGCCGGTCCCAATAGCACCGTATGTGAGGAAACTCCTTCAACCCCATGAGCATGAGAATCCCAAACCAAGCCAGTAACTCTTCGAAGTCCAATGTAGCCCACTCAGCTCTCCCGTTTGTAACTGCTGGGTTAGCCTATGAGGGTTGAGCCGCATATCTACAAGACATAACCACAAGGTAATGAATGATAAGGGACATACATGTTGTCATAGGATCTCACAGCTAATGCAAACAAAGGTGTGTTCTAGAACGAACACATCCACAAGAAGCAAAGCTAATTTTCGTGACAAGGAACAAACCCACCAATTAAAAAGCATCCTCAGGCCACAGTTTTATTGACGGAGACTCACCTGTTCGTTTCAGTGACGACACGGTCGAGCATTTCTTGAGGCCAGTACCACATGAAGTATTGCATTGGGCGACTTTCAACTGCCCTCATTGGACCGGGTGTTGGTCCGCTGAAGTTGTTGGTATCCTGAAGAAGTGTGATGGCTTGGTCTTGCCACTGATCATCGTGGAACAATCTTTCAAAAGGCCAATCTGAGACATCCTCACCGTAGTTGTAAAGACCTAGCTCTTTCAGCAGGTCCTTGCTATTAGAAGGACCACCAGAGTCGGCACCGCTCCCACCAAACTCTTTGTGAGAGAAGAAATCCGCAAACTCTCCTACCCATTCGGGGTCTTCATCTGAGTTCTCATCCACTACCACCTCAAGTAACTCCTCTGCAACGTCCAGTGGAAGGTCACAGTCGTTCACGAAGAGAACCCGCTGCGTTCTAGTAAAATCCGTGGCCTCCTCCAACGCCGTGTCACTAATACGAACGGACCTTGTGCCAATGCTCCCTCCGAAATCTACTTCAAACATTGGACTCCCTGTGACATGGTGGTAAAATCGTGAGCAAACCATGCCGCTGACTCCAGTCGCATCAGGTAGTAGCCCTAGGTCGAGGTCGAGAATCTGTGGTTGGACCTTCACTTGCAACGTCTCGGAGAATCCCGGATTGTCCAAAACCCAGTGTTCACTAGGCGAATTGACTGGGTCTTGCACAAGACGAGGAGGTGGGCTTGCCCCCGGAGTGAAGAAGCAAACATGACGGTCAGGAACTAGTAATGTTCTTCCTGGAGAGTGCTGCCTTATTTGTGTTTGAAACGGAGTGCCTTCAATGTCGGAATTGGCCTCTTCGGTCCGCGTGATGTCGTCCATCTCCCATTCTTCGTGCATCCCTACGACAGCACCTTCACGACCCGCGGCCTCAAAACAATTGGGCTCCTTTGAATTGTGTTGATTTGGGGTGGCTCCCAGCCTGAAGGAGCCACCGCAGGCGTAGCGCGCCCCATACCGCGCCCAATTCGTCCTCCACCTCCGCCACGGCGACTTGAGGCCCCTCGCTCTGCCCGCGTGTTGTCTTTAGCAAGAGCTGTCTGTTGGGTTGGATTCTCCAACCACCTTCTCACCTTCCCGTGACCTCTTCGTCCGCAGTTCAAGTTCCCCCCGATCGCCTCCCTCAACTGCTTTCGGTTCACAATGACGTTTGGCGGATTCCGCGACATCGGGGAGGACTGTGGTGTGTCTCCGAGGTGAAGAATGAAGAGCCCGGACGCCCTCCCATTCACTGGGCTTGTGCGTTCCCAAGTGTAGGGAGGTGTCCCTGGACAGCGTCGTGGCGTGGATAGACCCTCTTGGCTCTCCAACAGAGGATCCGCTCCAATGGCGGCCACTAGATGAGGACCGCCCAAGTCTGTCCTCCGAGTCCCCTTCTGAATCGTCGTCGTTGGTGTTGGTGATGGCGGGGGCGTCGTGACGTCCGAGATCTGCTCCATGGCTGCAACGTCGTCGAGTCATCGCCTCATTAATCGGCTTCGTTCTCTCTTCCTAAAGCGCTCTAGCATGATCTCATCGGTGGCAGCTTGCCTTCTGTTCCCTACATCCAGAGTCTCACTGGAAGTATCGATGGATCCTCGCCCTGCTCCTTCGCCTCCTCCTTTATTTTTGAACCCTTCAGGATGCTCTGTTACAAACAGATATACAAGAGCGATAAGTTAGAACGATAATTATCCAAATTGGACTCTGGAATATTTGGTATGACCTCTAAAACTACAACATTCTGGAATATAATTGACTGAAGCACACCCGTCACAAGTTCAAACTATGTCAGTCATTCTTTAAGACCCCAGGCAGTCTGATTAAAGAGGTCACGGCGTAACAGTAGTTGYAATTTCTGGATGTGTGTATATCTGTGCACGTACCACTCCGAAGTTTCTCAGCATACTCTCGACCTCGTTGGAAGTAATCAGCACTGTAGCTGGCTGGTATGCTGGACTGGGTTCTGCCACGACCTGCAAAAGAGCGCTTGTCTTGTAGTTGCTTCTTTGCAGCCTCTGTTTCTTCAATGTTTTTGAGCTTATACCTGAAATACATGCGGCAGAATTAGAATATGTTCCAACAAGATCCAATAACCTTATGCAGCAAATGCAAGAGCTTCAGAATAACTCACTCTATGGGTAATTGTACTTCAGCAATTCCAGTGGTCCATTGCGTGGAGCTTTCCTCTCCATTCCTCCTCCTAACCTGAAAAAATTTCCACAGACAAATGTATCACAAACTCCACGTTCTTCTGATGTTAAGGAGGCCGACAGCAACATGTGTCAAACCCAAACAGAGACGTCAGAAAAAGTAGTCGAAAACTTCCAGAACAAGAGCACACCTTGAGATGCTCAGGCGTGATATAAAGGTCATCTTCAGGAGCCTTCACTTCCTCGGTTACTATACCAAGCTCTCTTCCCCTCTTTTTGGACATTTCCTGCTCAATATATTTCAACCTGTAGCAATTCCATCATCATTCAATGCGCGTTTAACAGCCAGTATTAAAATCCTTATCAAACCCTAAAGGACCCGTGAACATTTTCACAGCAGTACTATATTTTTTCTCGCTTTATACATTAGATTTGAGTAACATAATGAGTACTAATATGATTTGAACTGTCCATGATACTATTTTTCTAAACGACATCTTTTTGTTTGATTTTATATTGAATCTCTTACAGGTATAGTTCACACAAGTGAAGTACRAACACTMAAAAAGGGCTCCTTGGTCCTCTAGGGGTAAGGGTTAACTCTTATTCAGGGTCTTCAGTCATGCAATTGAATTGAAATCTCACAGAGCCTTGTACAAAGTGGTGATGGAACTCACATATTAGGGTCTTCAACAGTCACGGCAGTCTCTTGAGCGAACGTATCTTGTAGCACGAGCTCTTCTTTCTCCCCTTCGCCTTCGCCCTTCTCCACCACTTTCGGATTCAAGCCTCCTCCAGGCAGAGCAAGCTGGTTCGCCACCACCCCAGGTCTTCTTTCTCTCTGCTTCTGCAGAAACTTCACCTCTTCTAACGTGGATCTGTGCAACAACAACAACAGCTGTGAGTAAAATTTCAATCGCTAAAGAACTGCTCTATACCTGGATTCCTAGCTGTTTTCACTTTATAAAAGGTAGTTGAGTGACATGATGAGTACTCACACAGTGTAAACTTGAAAAAAATTAATGACTCTTGTTTCAATTTCAATTTTGAAAACGTTTCGAGGATACGAGGGAGACACAACTAGGTGCATACACACCCAAAAGCGGCTCCTCATTGATCAAGGTGTTAACAAGCTTCTTCATCAATTGTATCGTCAAAACCCTAAATCATAGGTTTTCCGCACCTGATTTCCTCGTCATCTTCGGGTTGCTCCGAGTCCGAATCCGGTGCGGAGCGCTTGCGGAAGCGCTTTCCGTTGGCACCCATGTTGGGAGACGCACCAAAAACGCTCAAGAAACACACGTCGTCCTTGRAAAACCCACCGACACTATCRGGAACCTTCRGTTTCACCCCATTCTCGTCAGACGARAAGWGCARCGTGATCCTTCACCCSTGCAATGCAAACCCTAGAACTCCATCGMGACCAGAATTTTCGATACCGTGAACCGCAATTCCACTCCTGCCGATCCAATGAAGAACACCGACAACATGAACACAGATTGCGGAGAATTGCTGAACAAGTTGGGAGCTAAAGACTGRYGAGCGGAAAGAAYCCTGACGACGAAAAATACGAACTGTGGTCGACAAGGAAGATGGTTGACGAAACGTAGACGAACGATGGACGATGATATAACTTAAGAACGGGTCAATTCTCACTCTAACACTTAAAAGGACATTGCAAGCCCCATGGGCTCTTTGAAAGTTACAACCTCAAAAACAATTTCACATAATTCTTTGATTTCAAATGTTTTAAAAATTATTATAATAACTTAAAAAAAATATGGCTCCATTAATCTACTTTTCACTCTATTTGAAGTTTTTAAAAATTATTGAAATTATAATTTTTGTAATACTCTCATCCTTTAAATTTTCATCAACTTTTAACTATGAGGATCTTGCAGAAAGCCAAGTTCTTATCATCTCTCCTAACAAAGTTTGGTTTCAATGCAACTCATAGATTGCAAGAATATAACATAAAAGTGAAGGTTGATTCAAGGAAATCTATGTTTTGGCATAACTAAAATTTTGCCTTTGCTTGGCTCGAAAGATCACATAACATTTTATAAATTTGGCATCCTATTCTCATTCTCAAGGTAAATAAATTACTCAAGAATGAAAACAAGTCTTGTATTTTTAGGACAAAAAATGAGTGAAAAAATGGGCTTGTTGTAAAGATCACTTAGTTGTTCAATTCAAAAACTATGAGATGAATGGAAAATGATAAATGGTCACAAATCTAGAGCCAAAATTCAAGATCAAACATGATAGAATGAAAGAACCAAAGAAAGACAACAAAAGAAAAAATTGAAAAATGATAGAAATCTGCATGCAAGATGTGTATTCTAGTGGTTGTCGCTAGACACATACCAACAAGAGGTAAAATCACATCCTCCACCTCATTGGCCAAGAGTTACCTATATGATGACTCTTTGACATTTTACCTTTAGACCACCGACGCCTTGAATTTTTTTGTAAATTCAATAGTGAATCTTCTCCTAAATCTAAATCAGTTCAAGAAAAAGGGGTGTTCTAAGTGAGTTTTTAAGTATAATCTTAGACACAAGATTTTAAGTAATGACTTTCACGAAGATTTTTAGTAAAAATTTACTTAAAATACATGTATCTTAAGAAATGTTTTACTAAAAATCTACTCAAAGGTCATTACTCAAATTCTTGTGTCTAAAACTATACTTAAAAACTCATTTAAAACACCCCTTTATCTCGTAGTCATTTAATACACTAGTGTATGGCTAATTTTATTTTCTTTGAACACGTGTTTCCAACATGCGTGTTTACACTACGTGTTTCCAACATGCGCCACTTCATTGTTGATTTCCATGCTCTCATACTTAGTGGAGCTTAGTAGAAGCTACAATAACTACGCAATCTCTTCAAAATAGAAACAACTCACGCACTAATCTAGCCATTTAAAAAAAGGAAAATTTGTTTTGGAACGGAGGGAACATGATTTTTGCAAAGTAAATTCTTTAAAAAATCATGGAAAATTCAATTTGGAACTTTTAAATATGAAAAAATTGAATTTTAGGCATACATTATATATTATAATTTATGATGAATTTCCTTTAAATTGGCGATATTCCGTGTGCCATTTTCAGACCGCGCAGTTTGAATTGTGATTGTGACATCTACGATAGGTATAGATTTTCAGATATCCACAACATACATAGATGTAAAAAATCTATGACATATTTAGATTTCAAATTGCACGGTCTAAAACATCTAGGATAATTTTAGATTTTAGAGATCTAGGGCAGATATAGATTCCAAAAATCTATGATAAGTTTAGATTTTAGACCGCGCGATCTAAACAATAAAAAGTTCCTAAATAACGAAATACCGCCATTTTAATAAAATTCGCCATACATGTGAAAATAAACAAAATTTTGAAATGTGTGTTCTGAAGTGGAAATCTACGTTTGACCAAGTCCAAACATGAAATGCCCTTTATGTAAGGACTAAATATTTCAAACTTTAAAAGCTATATACCAAGCATTAAGAAATCACATAGTTTGGAGCAAATCATTCTACGACACTAACTTCAACAATTTATAATGTGATATCCTAGATCACTCTATGGCTAAAAGGACACCAAGATTATTATAGAATTGAAGAATGTGGTCGATAAATTTGATCATTTTTAGCAAAGTACCTAGGTGAAAGCCTTGTCCTTGAAGGATTAAAAATTGAAACTCAAAATAAAATTATATAAGAAGGCTAAGGTAACTTACATTTTCCATTTCAGTGTGGAGTGCTTCTTATGTCGGTATCGAATTGAACTGAACTAAAACAACCTTGGAAGCAATGCCAATAAGATAGCAATACCTAAAACTTACACCAACTATTTACCAACATCTACAAAAGGACCTAAATCCAAAGTGCAAGTGGACCCAATTCAAGCACAAATGAACTCAAAGTAGACAAATGGGGTTCCAAGAAGTTGTCACTCTTTCAAAAAGTGACCAATCACCCGCGTGAGATCCAAGATTAGAGTGTGTCGCATTTGTGTGTTTCCATGTCCACTTTGGTTGTAATCTAGTTTCCACAATAGGTGCATCTACATAGTTGTTTTCAAAAATTTGTATTATATTCATACAAGCTCAAGAAAAATAAGAAACCAATTTTGTTGATTTCCTATTCCATTTCCTAACAAGCACATATCAATTTCTTTCGTAGATACCCTCAAGATCTGCAAATCTAAAACAAGTGTCACATTTAGGTGCTTCTACCTGAGCAGCTCCATAGAAACTAAAGAATACAGTAATCGCCTGATTACGAGCTTGGAACCCTAAGATCGTCTCCATGCCACCGTTACGAAAATTTCACAATTCAAACGACTGCTRCTCATGGAGCAACAAAAACTGCAGCTGGGTACTAATCATTGCAAGTCAAGGATCAAGTGAAGTCTTCGTTGGTCAAGATGATGAATTTCAAAAAATTAGCGGTATTCCATGTGCCATTTTCAGACCGCGCGGTCTGAAATGTGAAATGACATCTACGACAGGTATAGATTTCAAGATATCTACGACATGTTTAGATGCCAAAAATCTAGGGTACTCTTAGATTTCAGACTGTGCAATCTGCAATATCTAGTATAGTTATAGATTTCAAAAATCTAGTTCAGGTATAGATTCCAGAAATCTATGATGATTTTAGGTTTCAGGCTGCGCGGTCTGAATCGTAAAAAGTGCCAAAATGACATAATATTGCCAATTTTTTGAAATTCGCCATCAAGTCTTCATTGATCATTCAACACTTCTTTAACTCACATTCAATGTTCAAAGGCAGGAAACTCCGCAAATTCTTCTCAACTTGCACAAGCGGTCAAAATCCATATCCGGTCAATAGTTTTACAGGTTGAATAGCCATGCCACCCCTGAATCCTACGATTACATCGACAAAGCTCTCGCACGGTTGGACCAACAGACGAAGAACACGGAACGACAAATTCCGTTGCTGGTCTTATTCCGGACCTACTCCGTTGCAGTCGCCGCACTCCGAGCCAGAAATTCCTGAGTTCAAGTTGGATTTCATCCACAAATTGCTCTTCAAGCTTCGAAACGTTCCAATTTGGTCTTATTTTTTTAATTGAATTTGGTCTTATTTTTTTAGTTGACCTGACGATGGATTTGTAGATGTACAATGATTTGGTCCAGCTTGGACCAAGCGATGTAAGCATAACATTCAATAGCAAGCATCTACCCTGAGCCAAGGCAGTACCAAAGACTGCTCTTAAAAGGACCATTTAAAAATTGATTGCGTTTTTAGGGAAGGTAAAATTTTTGTAACGATTTTCAATAAATTTTCATAAAAAGAGAAAGGAATTGGCATCTAACCCAAGTTGTTTCATATATTTTGGACCTTCAAGGAATTAGTTACAAATTTTTGAGGTTGTAATGCAATGGTCACTAAAAGCGACCACCTCCTGAAATGTACACTACTTGTACATTGAAGTAAGAAAAATGTACCTGTGTATCATGATCACTTTTAGAGCATGGGCGCTTTAAGAGCAGACTCCCTTAGTGGACAAAACCCTCTCTCCATTGGATTGCCGGCCTTGGTGGGTATCATGTCCGTTCAGGGAATGGTTTCACACTAATAACTCAACGACTAGTGAAATTATATTATAGTATTTGCATGTCATTATTTTATAATTTCCACATATCAAGTGAAAATTGAACATTTGCGGGGGTCGGTGGATGTATTAATATTCTATGTGTGGGACGTGAGTATTCTATTTAGGTTTCGTTTTTGTCCATAATGAGAGTATGTACATTTTTTAGTTAGGTATTTGAACATGATTAAATAATCAGTGATCACTTACACTATTTATTTCTCTAACTCACTTTCTTTTTGACAATTGATAAGGATAATTGTTTCTTAGTTGAAATGACATTTTTTTTTAAATCTACTAATAATTGAAACTAAAATGAAAACTGTCAATTTAATCAACCAATTTAGTGCTTAATCCTTTAGTGACTGGTCAACTTAGTTTTAAGGTAGGTGAACCCAATACCAACCATTGACCTAATACCATCCAAATGTAGGGCTGTCATTGATTCTAGAGTGAGAATCTATGACGGTGATACATGCCTTAACTTTACTTATCGTGAAGTTAAGGCATGTACTTATGKCAYAKATTYTCATTTTAGAATCAACAAGAGTCCTACATTTGGGTGGTATTAGGTCAATGGTTGGTATTGAGTTYGCCTACCTTAGTTGAATTTTGGATTGTAGGCTTGCTCAAAGTCAAAGTACACCTAATTTGCAAAAACACAAAAAATAAGGAGTTCGAGCATCTTCAGACACTCAATTTGAACCAAATTTTGTAGCAAGGCATGCAATAACATGCGAACCATGCAAGTCGCAATGAATTTGTGCTTGGCCCATGAAATGCACAAACAAACTCCAATTCAAGCATTTTTTAACTTTACTTATCGTGAAGTTAAGGCATGTACTTATGGCACATATTTTCATTTTAGAATCAACAAGAGTCCTACATTTGGGTGGTATTAGGTCAATGGTTGGTATTGAGTTTGCCTACCTTAGTTGAATTTTGGATTGTAGGCTTGCTCAAAGTCAAAGTACACCTAATTTGCAAAAACACAAAAAATAAGGAGTTCGAGCATCTTCAGACACTCAATTTGAACCAAATTTTGTAGCAAGGCATGCAATAACATGCGAACTATGCAAGTCGCAATGAATTTGTGCTTGGCCCATGAAATGCACAAACAAACTCCAATTCAAGCATTTTTTTTCAAAACACACAAGCTTTGAAGGTGACAATGCTGCCTAGTAATCCCACCACCGTTTAATTTATGAAATCCAAATGTATGCATGAATTAGTGAGACACTCTTCTACTTGGTTGCAGCACACATCTCATCCTTCAATCTTCAATCATGTCTAAATAGAAGCTCCAATCACTGGTTCTTTTTTTGAAGCATGTTGCCAAGGCCCTATAGTCTCAATTTGTAAGGTCGTATCAGATTTATTTATTTGATTCAGTGTTCTTCCCAAATTATCTTTTTTCAAGAAGTGTATACTTAAAAAATGCCTTGCCTCCAGATCAACCACGGTCACTAAAGGTGACGGCATTTTTTCAAAAACTGTTGTTTCAACCACGGTTTTGCAATCTCCAAGCACTTCAAGTACCTGCAACAAAACTGCTACGACATTCTCAAGGCAAGCTCCAGCACGATATCGAGACAAATCCAGTCACGAAGCGCAAATGTACGAAGATGGATGGAGCCCCGCACAAGCAAGTAGTGACGAAGATGGTCTCTTGATCCAAGGTCAAGGCTCCATTGCGGTGGGAGTTAGAAGCAGGTTACGTTGAAGGTCTCTCAACATCGAAGAATGTAGCTCATTACGTGCACCGAAATCGCAAATTAGCTCTTCGTAAATCAAACGAAAGCTCCCTCAAACTCGGTCGAAACTAATGCCTCCGTAGCACCTACCTTAAGAAGCTCAGTAAGTTTGACAGTGAGGTCACCGATCGAATGCGACATTGTCAAGCTAGAGCGTACGTGTGCAACGAGGCGCCGGCTTGCCCTGCACGATCGAGAAGCGCATCACTGCATTGTTCACAAGAAAAAGCTCGCCTCAATCAGACTGCGTAGACACACAATKAAGCTCCGCAGACAATCCCAGACAYACAATGAARCTCCGGAAACACAACGCTCGAATAGAAGCACTAGCGCACCTCCAAACCATGGCCAGTCGTAACCCTACACATTCATCGCCCCRTCGCGAGCTTTGAACCAWAAGATCGTCACCTGSTCGCCACTATGAAGRAAATTTCATAATTAATTCGATCAAACCACCGCTCACGTAGCAACATCAATTTGTTGTTAGCTAATGCAGTTCCAAGTCAAGGATCAAGTCGCCACTGATCAAACTCACATTCAATGAAAGCCACAAGGATCTCACACGGGATTCCCAGTGGGGAAACGGAGAAGAATTCCCGGTGTTTCACTTTGTCCGGGAATGTTTTCTCACACGGGGAAACTTGAGATGACACAGGGAAACTTGAGACTTGTGAAGGAACTTGAGACTCATAACACCGGGAAACTTGAGACTCGTAGGGAAACTTGAGACTGGATATTTCTCACACTAATCGCTCTACATCTACGAATACACCTTCGGATCCACGTAAAAATATGATATAATTGAACTATCAGTTGCGAAATCTACATTTTTTCCACTCAATCTACGGAGTCCACCTGCAGGTAGTCCAGGTTTCGAAACCCGCGAATTTGTGGCTTCGAGCATTGCGCGTCGGATCAACATCAGGATATGGCCGAACTTGATTGGACTGTTTTCTTCGATTTCTATGCTTCTGGTGCGCAATCTACATCTCCAGCAGCTGTAGACGCCTGCAAACGGAGATCGTTGAATTACACTTAACAGAGAATTGTGTTTTCTGGTCTTGTTAGCTTCGGAATGGAAAAGGACGTACGTACGCGACTTGTCACATTCTCTTGCTCCAGATCCACCTCGCCAATTTCCAAGTAAAAAATTCTTCAGTTCTAATTGGATTTCAGCCAGAAATTGCGCTTTCAAGCATCTGCACTATGGCTATTACCCAATTCTTGTGAGGGCTTTAATTGTCAGTGTAATCGTAAGATTCATGAGTGGCATTACTATTCTTCTGTGGTTTTTGACCGCCGGCATGTGCAAGTTGAAAAGAATTTGGAGGAATGGAAAACAGAATGCAAAACGACGTACGCGACTTGTCACATTCTCTTGCTCCGAATCCACCTCGCCCAAATCCAAGTCAAAAATTCTTCAGTTCAAATCGGATTTCAGCCAGAAATTGCCCTTTCAAGCATCTGCACAATGGCTATTACCCAATTCTTGTGAGGGCTTTAAATGTCAGCGTAATCGTAAGATTCATGAGTGGCATTACTATTCTTCTGTGGTTTTTGACCGCCGGCATGTGCAAGTTGAAAAGAATTTGGAGGAGTTGCCCATATTCAATGAATGTGAGTTGGAGAAGTGTTGACCGCCCGATGACAACCTGATTCTCGACTTGAGAGGAATTAGTTAGCAGCAATTTTCTGTGGCTCCATGAACGTTGGTTACTGTACTTGGTTTGATTTATGAGTTGGTTTTCTTAATGGTGGTGTGTCGGTGACAATCTTAGAGTTTGAAGCTCCTGGTGAGGTGATTGACCCATAACGTCAATGGGACGTTTAATGTCCAATGGATGATAGAGTATCTTTTTGTGTGGGATAGAAGTGCAACTATTCATCTTTGAAATTTTGTGTGGAAAGGGGAAATCTTCTAGAGTAGTTTGACTTTCAATGAGTGCTTTTGGATATTCATAAAGCAATGACTCCCATAGTATCAAAATGAATGATATCCACATCATTAGTCTGTCCTTTAACCCCTAAACGTCCCAGCAACCATTTTTTGGTCGTTGCCCGCCTTCGGGTAGAATTTTTGGGCGGACAAAAAACTTTTTTTCAATTTTTTTATTTTTTTTATTTATTTTTTTTCAAATTTTGGTCTCTCATTCAACATTTATATTCAAAACTAAGATTTCTATGGTCAAAAAATAAATTAAAATTAAAATAGCACAAAGTGTTTGAAATTTGCATAGTGTTGAAAAACTTATTATTTGGGGAAAGTGTTGGTGTTCTCATTACTAAATCTTATGCATTTTCTTACAAATCAATAGTAACCACAATGTTGACCAATCAAAAGAAATTCAAATGCTAAACATAGAAATTACATTTTTGGTGAATTTTTAAAGTTATATTTTAAAAATTCATTTGGAGAGGATATAAAAATACATTTATAATTTTGACCTCGAGGATATTTTCTACTTTTTGTGCTTTACATAATCTTCTTTGATGCAACTTCAAAAAAGTTATAGAACTTATATTTTGTAACACATTTGTGTTTTGTCCAAACCCCTTGGGCTTTTAGGGGTTATCTACAAAATGACCAGGCCATTTTTTTGTCAAAAAACACTCAAAACTATCATTTTGCTGCATTTAGCCAAGAAAACAAGAAAAAAACACTTTTTTATAATCCAACTATAGGATCTTGTACTTTACTTGTTTGAGATCATGTGGTAAAAATTTCATGGAGTTTGATTGTATCGATTGGAAAATGTTTGCATTCAAAGTCGAAAAAAAAAATTGTTTTAAACATTGGCCTGCAATTTCAAATGGCTTTGTTCGCCATATATGAGAATTTTTGCATTGAGGACCTTGAATTAAAAAACATTTATGTTAAAAAATTGAGTTGAAAGTCTAGGAAAAATAATTCAAAAGAAAACGCACTTGATTTTCATTCCTGAAAAAATTGTTAAGTAGAAGTAAGTCCATAATTGAAAAAAAATTAAATCGTTAATAACTCTAAGATGGGATCGAAACACAATAATTCCAACAGCGAGATTGTTCTAGCAAGCAAACCTAACCTAGTCATAAATTTGTTTTTGAAAATTTGTGAAAATTGCATTCAAAAAGGAATTATTAAAGTAATTTTTTGAAGAAAATGCTCAAACTACCTTAAAACAATGTTATTCATAACTTTCACATCACTAATCCAAATGGAATGAATCAAAGCTTAAAATGTAGACAAAAGTATGATCTTTAAGAAAAAAATAAAAAATTAATTTTCAAGTTTTTGTAGATTTTTTTTTCTGCCCGGCAATGTGGAAATTATGTTTAAGATGGCATAACTTTTGCTCCTGGGCACTGATTGAAATAAAAATTATATTCCCACAAATCTAACAAGTTTTTCTATCTTATGAGAAAATTTTAGAAAGTCTCATTAGAAATTGAGGTCATAGGAACTTGCCCAAATTCCATTTTGTACTCCTCGAGGACAATGGTCGTTTAGGAGTTAAAGTTTAATATAATCTTTTGTTTTGTAGAGCGCCTCTTCGCATTGTTTTCCAGTTGTTCACTTGCATAGTGATTGAAGAGATGCTCTCAATAAATTTACTACATATTGGTAGATTCGTTATCTCATTTTCATAAATTGCATTAACCCTTAGGTGCTCGAATGTCYATATTGTAGATGATGAATGGAGAGTTCCTAGGCTCTAATTTGTCCAACTAACTTGTCACTCATTCAATGTAATATTCAAAGCTTGAAAAGACTACCTTTGTTCATGACCAATTTCATGAATTGATAGTAAATGATATTTTTGTACAAAGATATAAACAAAAATATGCAAAAAATCAAACAAGGATCGAGGCATCAAGGGGTTAACAACTCTAGAATTATAAAAAGCATATGCATTGAAATGCAAGTGCAACTTATTTTTCTTGTATAATCAAATGGCACCATTCACATTAGGAGAAGTATGAGCCCTCCAAAAGGCTGTTAGAACGAATCAACCGCAAGGCCCTGTGACATTACATAATTTATTTTTTATTTTTATTTTTATTTTTTATTTTATTTTATTTTTTATTTAAAAAAAATTCATAAAAAATAAAAATAAATAATTTTTATTTTATTTTTTTATTTTATTGAGAATCTGACGTGGCACTAGAAGTGCTACGTAAGATTTCAATTTTTTTTTTTTTTTTTTTTCCATAATAACACCGTGGCTTTTTAGAACTCACAGCCTTTTAGAGACCTCATACTTCTCCTAATGCTACCACTACACTTGGACATCTTGCTAAAGGTATAATAGCAGTTGCATTCCACTACTAAGGTATTGCATGGAAAAAAAAATTGCTTTGGTTTTCATTAGAGCACAAGAATAGTAGGTTGGTGAAGCCCTAAATCCATCCAATTTGGAGTGAAATGTGCATTGGTATCCATTATTTGCCAATTCCACTATAATTTTTGTTTTTTAGCTAACTTTTGAGGTGGTTTATTTTTTCTTGTACAATGTATAAATTTGATTTTTCTTGTACAATGTATAAATTTGATTTTTCTTGTATTTATATATAGTATATTTGAATGTGCTTCAAGTGATACAAATTCCAAGTTCTAATTACAAATCAATGAAAAATTAGAATTCACAAATCATCTATTATTGTATGAGCAACATCTATAGAGACATCTCGAACTCCCTAGGAAAACCATCTACACTTGTGTGTAGGTTGACCTATCTTGCTTAATATGGAATCTTAGATTCCAAATATGAATTCTAATTTTTCAAATTTGATATCAGTGATCAATGATAAAATTCCAACATATCCCCTAAGTTAAAAACAAATTTTTCTAAGAGTGAACAAGTAATGATTGTCCATCATGGACTTTTTTGGCTTTGTGGTGCCAAATTGCACAAAAAAAAATAGTAATTTAGCTATAAAAATGGTGACAAACCGTAAAAAAAATTGCCAAAAGAATGTTAATTAACTCCTAATAAAAGGACCAAGTGTCCATTCAACGTATGCAAGAAATCTTGGGTAGGTTCCTATGAAGTCATTTTTGGTTGGGAATTTGGACCTAATGTGTAATTTTGTACCTCCTTTCTAAAAATCTATTTATTTTTCCGATCGGGTGCATGGATCAAAAGTTATGCTGCCTTAAACTTTGCAAGCAGCTCCGGCAGCTTTGGGCAACTTTGGATAGCACGTGCAAAACTCTTCCTATGATTTTGAAATTTGGCAGGTATGTAGCTTACATGATACAAGATGTCAATGTCAAAAAAATAACCATGTGTAGTGTAAAAATCTCATTCTAGAAGGAGATACAGTTTCTAGGCCCTATCAGGTAAGGTTGGAAAAAAACTTTTTTACCTAACTTCAGACGTTATGATATTTCAATACGTGCTATCAAAGTTTTTGAAATTTTTTCCACACATTATCAGAGAAGTCTAGTACAAATTTGAACGTTTGAATTTTGAAAAAAATCTTTTGTTTTCATTTTTTTCTTGCTCCCCTAAAAAGTAATTGTCTTTGACAATTTTTGCCCAAAATGTGCCTCGGTCCTTTAGGGGTCAAAAAAAATCTTGGATGAATTTGCTAGATTGTGGACGAAACCAAACTATGGACGTATGATCTTTGCTAAAATGATATTTTTCTATTCAATATGTGAATGAATGTTAAAATTTGGAGCACCAGTATAAAAGAAGGCTCAAAAAACATTAAAGCAGTATGAACTATCCCTACAAAAGTCCCCAAAATAGTGCAAAGAGTTCCTAATAGGGGTGATAAGTGGAGGTTGTATGTGTATGTTGTATTACTAAATCCATGAAGCGATAGGGGCGACTGTATAGTGCCATGTTAGCTCATGAATGAGTTCAAAATTATATTAAGCTAAAAGTACAAAGCACTTAATTGAGTGCTGAATGCTCTTAGCTACATCACGAAATTGAGCTCGACTTTTTAGAAATTGAGCTTAACTTTGCAGAAATTGCATTTAGAAATGAATTCTACAAGTTATTTTCAAGAAAATGCTCCAATTGCCCAAAAAATAAGATTGTCCATAAGTTTCTCATAACAAGTCCAAATGGAATGAATTAATGCTTTCCACGTATTCAAAAATATAAACTATGAGAAGATAAAATAAAATAAAATAAATTCAAATTTTTGAATTTTTTTTCCCACCCTCTTTCTCTCCCCTCTCCCATGTGTTGAGAGTTGTTTTGGGCATAACTCTTGTTCCCGACCACCGATTGAAACAAAATATATATTCCCGTGAAGCTAATTAGTTTCCTATCTTCAAAAATGTTTAAAAAAAACAAGACAAAAATTGAGACCGTAGGTACATGCCCAAAATCTACCTTGTCCCTCGAAGAGACAAATGGTCCTTTAGGGGTTAAGGATTGGATTCGGTGTTACTAGAGTACATAAATTTCAAGGATTACTAATGTGCAAGTATGTCAAGTGGTTGACCAACAAAAAATTGCATGGACTTTCAATTCATGCGTAGATTTGCCAAAATGAGGTCACAAATTTTAAAAACACAAGAATTTAAAAAAAAAAGTAAGAAGAATCTCATTTAAAATCCATTCTAATAAATTCTACTCCAGAAAAGTTAATATTTTGCTTGTTATTGAATTTTGAAGGAATTTTGAAGTTTCCCTTTCAAAATTCGTAGAAAAAAATAGGTGGTAGTATTGATGAAGGAAACTAAACATATGGATTAAATCGGCAAGTCTTGGTCAGGTCTACAACTTTTATTTGTATATCAATTCCATAATACACTTCTAAATAGCATTTAAGAATGATTTCTCTGAAATTTTCGATTTTGGACGTCGTTTAGGGCTTAGTAGTGTCTTGTATTGAGATTACTGTTGGATTGTCAATGTATCAAACCTGGCACCTTGTTGCAGTACTACATGAGTATGTGTGCAATCTTGTTTAAAGGCGGTACTGCAAAAGTATAAGCTTTGGACTTTACTTAATTGGCACTATAACAACACTCATGTAATATTGCAAAAATACTAGTATAAGCACTTTTAATTTGCTCATGTGGTTGAATTGTATTCAAACAATAAGTACTATATTGCAGACTCATATGATATCCATAGAGTATCCACGTAGTATTAGAATAATTTAAGATTATTATTATTATGTTTGTATAAACGCAGTACTGCAAAAAGTACTGCAATCATATTAGCTTGTATAGGTCCTCCTGTTGTACTGCAATAGTATTACTGTAGTGGGGGGCATTTTCTTGATGTAGTAACAATAGCCAATGAATTGAATGAGAGATAAATTTTATGAAATTCACTAATTGATTAGAAAGTCTTACACAAATAAGAGGGCTACCCATTTGTATGGCTCGATTCTTGAATATTAGCCACTCTTATTTAAAAATGACATGAGCATATGAAGAATGTCATTGCTCATTTCTTGAGTTCATTTGCTTTGTTATCAACCCTATTGGCATTCATTATGGGTTTAGTCTTTGAGCATAAATAGAGACCTACGATGCTGACACTTTGCAAAAGCTTAAGTAATTCATTTGAACTCAAAAAAATTTGATAACAACAACCACTCATGTGTTATTCATTTCTTTTTTTTATAAATTATATTTCTAAATTCTTCCCATCCACCTATTTTCATATTGGGCATTAATTCCCCTTTCATGCTCCATTCAGGAGTCTCTTACCTTAAATAAAACATTTGTTATTGTTACTTTTGTACTTCATACAAAATTAAAAAAGCAGCCTTGCTGTCCATTAGGATGGCAACGAGGGGTTTTGCCTATAAAGAAATGCATTAACATAAGATGTTTTTCAGCTAGTCTAAAGGGCTACCAGTTTCTTGAGTTTTTGAACCGTGGGAACTTGACACTGGAGCATGCTCACATGGCAGAGCGATTGCCACGTCAGATAATAAAATTTAAAATTTAAAATTTTTAAAATTTTTTAAAATTTTTAAAATTTTTAAATAATTTTTAATTCTGGCCAGCAGTGACCGGTTCCCAGCACATAAAAAACAGCCCTCCTATGTTGGCCAAAAAAACACCTAATGCCACTCGACATCTACGAATCCACCATCATATCAACGTCAGGCTCTAATCTCATTGAGCTATTGGCTTAGAAATCTACATTTCTTCGATTCAATCTATGAAGTCCCCCAGTACGTGCAGGACGTTTCGAAACCAGTGAGCTGTGGCTTTGAATCTCCGAATTTCGCGTCGGATCAACGTCAGGGTATGATCGAATTGCACTTTTTTCTCTAAAATCTATGATTTTGGAGCTCAATCTATCTCTCCAGGGCTGCTGACTGGAGCCACGGCTGATTTTGGAGCTCAATCTATCTCTCCAGGGCTGCTGACTGGAGCCACGGCTGGACAAACGAATAACACGGAACGACAATTCTGGTCTTGCTTCGGGATGGGGCATCCCATCACACCACTTGTCGCCTTCTCTTGCTCCGGATCCACCCCGCCATAAACCAAGTCAGAAATTCCTCAGTTCGAATTGGATTTCAGCTTTAAATTGCTCTTCAGGTTTGGCTATGATCCAATTCTCATTTTGAGAGCTTCGTCAATGTAATCGTAGGATTCATGRGTGGCATAACCATTCATCCTGTGAAATTGATGACAGGATTGGGTTTAGGACCACATGTGCAAGTTGAGAAGAATTTGTGGAGGTATCTGTCTCCAATGGATGCGAGTTGAAGAATTGTTGATCGATGACGACTTGATCCTTCACTTATGATGAATTGGCTAGCAACRATTTTTTGTTGCTCCATGAATGCTGGTTTGAATTATGAAATTTTCTTAATGGTGGTGTGCAGATGACGATCTGAGGGTTCAAAGCTTGCATTGAGGGGATTAATAATATAATCTCAAGTTTCGGTGGAGCTGCTGCTTCCGGCATCGTTTCCCATCTGTTCACTTCATACATAACTCGAAAAATGCACCAGGGATCAGTATATGGACTGTATCTCACAGACAGATATTCCATTTAGAACTCGGAAATTACAAGAAGAAATGCACTGAAATCCAAGAAGTAGCCAGYTTGAGGTTCTTGCGTAATCGAATGGTACCATCCTTTGCCACTATACTTGGACATGTTGGCGAAGGTGTACGCAGTTGCATTCTACAACTAAGCTTATTGCGTGGGAAAGGGGAATTGCTTGTCATCTGGGACAAGAACAGGTTGTTGAAACCCTAAACCCTCTCTCCCTCGACGAATGCAACATAACCCTCTAGCGAAACCTACRCCAGACTAAATGGGTGACGTGGTTCATCCACGTGAACTAGAACAGTATCGGTAGAGCGGAGGCTTTTTACRGGATTCTTAATAGTTTCGTCCTTTCGTGCAGGTGGAGAAGTCGTGTTGTCATTCAACCGATGCAGCTTGTGCGATTAGAACATCTAGGAAGTGATAATAAGCTCAAGATTGCAATCCATAGGTAGAATTTTGCAAGGTCCAAACAATTTTTTCGTTCAGTGATCAAGCTGACGCCGCTGGTAATGTAATCCCCTTGCAGAGAAGAAATAAGCTGCGGAGTACAATTTAGGGTGAAGAAACCGAATTTTGGGGTGCTGGGGTGGAGGTGGGGTGGCGATGTATGCCGCCACGAGTAAGCTCGGCTCCTCCTCGGGATGCTTGTTGAGTACGTTTTCCTCGTATCGCAAATGGGTGCACCATTTCGCAGCTAGACTGCCGTTGCAGCACCAGCTTCACCAAAGCTTCAAGTCCAATTTGCTTGTGAGCGTGCCCCGGCGCTCCTCTGTGACTTTGCAGGGTAGTAATCCCTTTCCATCGCTTGGAATTGCGCCGGCGCAGCTGACTGGCAGGAGACGCTTGGTGGTGGCGTTGAGTGATGACAAAGGGAATGGCGCCACACACTCTGATGGTATCACTCATTCCTGTCTGCTGCGTAAATTTGAAGTCGTGGTGAAAGTATTCGTTTGCGTTTTCTAGGGCATTCTTTGGGGCGTCTTGCAAAGGAGGTTGAACATTCGGTCTTGTTTTGGTGTCGTAGCAGTGTCGGGGTATCAACTTCCTCCAAAAGAAATTAGGGAGATAGTGGACGCACCGCCGGTACCCGCTCTCTCATTCTCCCCACAGCGAGATGAGATTCTGTTCTTGCAGCGACGCTCGCTGCCTCCTGTTGCGGACTTTGCGAAGCCGGAGCTCAAGCTTGCTGGCTTGCGGATTGACCCTGATTATAATGCAGGSAGCAGGATGTAAGCTTCATTTTTCTCTGTGCCCTAACTTGGGTAGCTCACGCTCACTAGCCTTGGAGCGTCGAAGTTGTAATCTTGTGTGTGGTTGTTGGTGCTGTAACACTGTTTTATGTTATTCGTTGTTGATCGTTGTTTTATTCTGAATTGAAGAAGCAGCAAGCTCAAGGGTGGATGGCTTTGAAATGCTTGGTGCAATGGATTGTCGGGGAGTGACTGACAAGTGCAGCGTGTGCGTATGCGATAAAGCTTGTGTTCAGGTCCTTCTACACAGGAATCAGTATCCGCAAATTGCTGGACGAGGGAATTTTAGGCCCTGAGCGGTCTGTTACCGGTCTTCCCGACGATGCCAAAATCAACTTCGTCAGCTGGTAAGGTTTCCACTACAGTGTGATATATGGTACTTTGCCATCAAAGTTGTCAAGTCTCAATATTGTGGACTCTGATGCGTCTGATTTCAGTACGAAATCATGGATTCAATTTGAAGTAAATCCAAGTCTAGTAATTGTGCTGGGGATTTGTTTGTTTTATGTATTTTCTGATCGGTTTTGCTGTTTCTAAAAGTTAAGGTCGCCAGACGGTCAGCATTTAGCATTCAGTGTTCGTGGSATTGAACAGGTACATCTTTCCCCTGTTGGGTTTTCTATTCTGCATTTCAGTTCAAACATTAGTTGTATCACGGAACCTGGGCGCTTGGAGTATGACTTTTGCTGTTAAAGACTCCGAAAATGAATTCGGATCAGCTCTGAGTAGATTTAAGGAGCTCCTAAACTTTACCCTACGTGCGTTACCAAGTTTTTTTGTTTAGCAATAACATTGCTCACATTGTTTTTTGCTTGATCTTTGACAAGGGGTATATGAAATTTCTGCTTCTACTAAAGCCTGCTTGATTGTGCACAGGAGGACGGCATTCCCTCATTGCTGAATCTGTGGATTGCTGACGTTAAGACGGGACAATCCCGGAGGCTTATTGGACCTCCGGAACTTTGTCTTAATACTATCTTTGATTCGTAAGTTCCGTCTTATTTAAAATTATCTTAGCSAGTGGATAGAAAATTGTGTATGCWTTCCTTGTATGGGAAATGGAAGACTTGATTGCTGGTTYTGAGTAATTCATTCAGTGTSCAAGACAAACTGCTTTGAAGGTAATCTCATGCTTAATCGGTACGTTTTTCACGCTTTGCAGGTATTCTTGGGTGGATGATGAGACGTTAGTAGTAAGCACTATTCCTGCATCGCGTGGAGCTCCTCCGAAGAAACCTCTGACCCCAGCTGGCCCGAAAATCCAGTCCAATGAGCAGAAACTTGTTGTCCAGAATCGTACATACCAAGACCTCCTAAAAGACAAGCATGATGAAGACCTCTTTGATTACTATACCACTGCGCAGCTAGTGTTAGTAAGTTTAGATGGGAAATGCCAGCCTATAGGACAACCTGCCATTTACACTTCTGTTGAAGCWTCACCTGACTGCAAATTTCTTCTCGTGGAATACCTCCACAGACCATATTCCTTTATTGTACCTTGCGGTCGTTTTCCTCTAAAGGTTGAGGTGTGGCGGAAGAATGGCGAATTCGTGAAAGAGATTTGTGACCTACCTCTTGCTGAAGACATACCGATAGCTTCCAAYAGTACACGAAAGGGTCGCCGAGGCATCAATTGGCGTTCGGATAAACCCTCATCCTTATACTGGTGCGGACTAATCTTCTTTTATCGTTACGCTGTTTTCCAGGAGATATTTCTGTTTCATGATTTCTGTCCAGGATCAATGTTAACTAAGTTTTGATAAGTGTAGTTCTTTAGAAGCATTTATGGAGTATGTTGATGACTTTATAAACAAAGATAGTGAAGCAAATACACATGTCATTCTTCGTTTGGCGGTGTTCTTTTCATTTCTGCTCATATCAGAATCTATTATTCTTAAATAAGAAGCAATTTAATATTCTATTTATCAATCTGGATGTTCTAATGTTTCTCACTGATCCTTACATCTGTGATAAAAAACCAGGGTAGAAGCACAGGACGGAGGCGACCCTAAGGTTGATGCCACTCCCCGTGATATTGTATACACGGAGCTTGCTGAAACTGTGGCCAACCCTGAGCCACAAATTATAGCTCAAACAGATCTTCGATATGGGTACTTTATTTTCCATTTGTTTAATTAACTTAAGCGGTTCCAGTAGAATCGTGCTTGACATTCTAGTTGTAATTGTGAATGACCTCATTCTTACTGTTAGCAATTCTCATGCATTTGTTTTTTATCTCCAAATTATAGGGTTGTTGTGTAAGATCTGTCGAAATCTTTGTATATTGGATTTAACACATCCATGATTTCGTCGTGAGCAGGGGCATAGTATGGGGCGATGAATCCTTGGCTTTAGTTTATGAGTCATGGTACAAGACTCGCCGAATTCGGACCTACATTATGGCACCAGGTGACAGGAAGGTGGAGCCTCGCATCCTATTTGATCGCTCATCCGAGGATGTGTATTCTGACCCCGGATCTCCAATGATGCGCCGAACAGCGCTCGGAACTTATGTTTTAGCACAACTCAAAAATAGCGAAGGAAAGAGATGTTTGTTGCTGAATGGCAGTGGAGCCTCACCTGATGGCTACGTTCCATTTTTGGACATYTTCGATACGTRAGCCATCTCATTACCTACTTGCTATACTTGGCCAGACCTCTGAGCTCKTCTGTCATAGATCTGTCTGTAAGATGTTTCAGCTCATTTCAAACATTAATTGTGGGCGCCTACAATGTCAATGCATGCTAAGGAAGAGATGCCCGAATTGCTTACTTGCAGGGAGACCAGCAAGAAAGAAAGGATATGGGAAAGTGACAAGGACAAATACTTTGAAGATGTTGCCGCATTAATGTCAGATCAAGTGGACGCCGACTTATCTATTGATAATCTCAAACTTCTTATATCCAAGGAGTCACAAGAGGACCCCCCTCAATATTATTTGCGGACTTGGCCTGCACAAACAGTAACACAAGTTACTAATTTCCCTCATCCTTACCCCCAGTTAAAAAATCTCAAAAAAGAAATAATCAAGTACGAAAGGAACGATGGCGTCCAACTTATGGCAACTCTATATCTACCACCCGGCTATGACCCTTCGAGGGACGGCCCTTTACCTATGCTTATGTGGGCTTATCCTCGCGAATTTATTAGCAAAGATAATGCTGGGCAGATGCGGGGATCTCCAAACACATTCGCTGGCATTGGATCTACTTCTGCTTTGTTGTGGTTGGCCAGAGGGTAAGTAGCCACCGGAGACTGGAGTAGGAAAGTTCAGTGCACTGTACTTTTCAATCCCTAGAAAAAGTTTCAACTACAGTTTTCAAAATTCGTTTTTTGTAGATTGCTGTTAGCTGCCTGCAGCGATGGCCGATGCTTTCATCTTACTCATTGGACTCATCAAAATTGTGCCTTCGCCTATCGATGCCAGCAAGTGCGATTTTTTCACAAGTCTTGTTACTTCAATTTCTCTTCACTGACATTCTTTGATGTATCAAATTTCTCAGGTTTGCTATTCTAGATGGACCCACCATGCCGATAATTGGGGAAGGTGAAGAGGAAGCCAATGACCGGTATTGCAAACTTTTCTAATTGCCTGTACTTCGTCCTTCCGGATCTGAGTTTATTGTGCACCGTTCCTTTTTCGGTTTTGTGACACAACAGCAAATCATAAATGAATTCTGCTACGTTGCTTTCCTTCCAGGTACGTGGAGCAACTTGTGGCCAGTGCACAGGCAGCCGTCGATGAAGTTGTCAGACGTGGGGTACGTCTTTCTTCCTCTGACTGGGTGTTTCCTCCATTTTAGTAGAGTAGCTGCTGTATTTACTTTAAGTGCTGGGGATCGCAGGTGAAGTTGCCGGGAACTGATCAGGATCCTTAAAAATGACAGATATACACGTTTTAGGAATCGAAGTTTTATGAGAACGATTTTCTTATTGTTGATTGTGGGTTTTGCAGGTGGCTGATCCAAAGAAAATAGCTGTAGGCGGACACTCGTATGGGGCGTTCATGACAGCCAACTTACTCATACACGCACCGCATTTGTTCTGTTGTGGTATTAGTCGGTCTGGTGCCTACAATCGGACACTTACTCCCTTCGGTTTCCAGGTACTACTTGAGTAGTTTAGATTCGTTGGATAGTAATTCTCCTTTTTACTCTTACTATTTAAGTCTTAGCTCGCCTGATGACTTGTGCCGTGCCACCCAAATGCGATTACACCCACGTAGCAATTTCACAAGTCTTATCGGGTAAGTTTTGTTTTCTGATTTCTTTCTGATTATTCTTGTACTATTCAATAATCCATCGGTGTTGTGTAACGTGTAGTCGGAGGAGAGAACGCTGTGGGAGGCACAAAAGACTTACATTGAGATGAGTCCATTTATGCTGGCTGATAAAGTAAAGAAACCGATTCTTCTGATCCACGGTGAAGAGGACAATAACGCTGGAACTCTTACTTTGCAGGTGAACTTGATTATTCTATAGCCTTTTCTTACATTCGATTTTTGCAGTGAGACAGGGTACTTTCGATACTAGCATATAACAGCCTCTCAGGAGCTTTACCTCTGATTTAAATGTTTAAAATTGTTGATTATTGTGTGCAGTCGGAGCGATTCTATGCCGCTCTCAAAGGAAACGGAGCACTTTGTCGTCTGGTGCTTCTCCCTCTCGAAAGCCACGGCTACTCTGGGCGTGAGAGTGTGATGCATTGCTTGTGGGAGATGGATCGATGGTTGCAGAAATTCTGTGTCAGTGCCGGTGATGGCGAGCTTCCTGGTCAGCACTCGAATGGGGATTTGATCAGCGCAGCAAAWCAGGCACAGTAACGTTATGTTGTTGCCCKTAGTTTGGTATTTGSTATWAAACCATCATTTGTGATAGATCCAAAGAGATAGGATAATGCGCAAATATTGTTCYCCATTCWTTYTAGATATTTATCATGTTTGCTTCWTCCACATCATGTTCAGAGRGCATCAGGACACCATCTTGTGGTGTTTCTGGATTCTTGTAAGTTAAACAGGACTTCAACTAGGAGCACTTCAAGAGGGAGTTCTTTCCCCGCTCTTGTTTATTTCCGGACTGCTTTTCGGTACTGCAATCATATTAAGAATGCAATGATCGATGTGTAATCTGTTGAAAATTATATTCGGAAATCAATAACTCAGATTTTGGAATTTTTGTTCCTTTGTAAAGGAATAGTCTCTTAATCGAGGACGGTTCCGAATGTCCTCGAGCATATGTTTCTTGCAGGAGACACACAGGAATTCGTTGGTTACTTAAGAATCTGGGATSAAAGAGGTCAGAATGTGCTCCTATTATAACGTACATACTTTCAATCTCTGGCCTTTGTCCTCTCAAACTTTCAAWGTTTCATCATTTCGATGGTTCATCATTTCTTTTYTGTTTTCTCTAACCTTTGAACAAAAAACGTTAGAGAACCACTTTGTTGACTTGAAAGGTGGAGGTAGTCACGCACTGATCACCCAATGAGGAAATGCGGGGGCAAGGTTCCTGTCCAACTGCGGCACCCCGTCTGTTTGGAAGTGCTGTGCCGGTCTCCGAAAGCAGAGTATGGCGTCACGAGTCTGGTGACGCGAACATCCTGACGTCACTGAATTCAGTGTTGGGAGTATGATAGTCAATGTGCCAAAGCCTCAATTAATCTTGTAAGGACTGGCTTGTCTCCGTGCCCTTAGTTTTGAGAAGGAGGCTGTGACCGTGATCTTCCAGATTGGTGTCTCAGAGGAGCTGGCGAATCCTCCAATCACTGAAACATTGATGGGATGTTGTAATTCAGCAAGCCCAGTATGCATGTGCTCAACTTTGGTACAAAAATATTGGAGAATTTTATTTGCTTGACCTTTCTAATTTAGTGTCTATCAGTTCTGGGCATACATACCGCAAAGCCGTTGTGAGGAACTCAAGCGCTGCTGATCAAGAATATCTTGAAATAGGGGAATCCGCAGCATTAACCCTTGCAGGAGGAGGCTGACGTCTTTTGTCCTTCGTGGATGAAAAAAAAACTCATCTGGTGAGTGGATACTCACCAATTTTCATCCGTTCTTTTTGTGAAAGTGACCACACATATGTCAATCATCATGGGAAGTCAAATTTAGTGTCTTTAATTGCTTCCATATTTTTAGGTAGCCATAATTCTATGAAGATAGTAAAGATTTTCACATGAAAGTATTTTGTGCCATGTTGCCTTTCTCGCGATTTTTGAATGGGTAGCATGAGGTATTGGTTTGTACAATTTTTCCAAAGCTAAACAAACGCACGAACATGTTTTTCCCCTCGGTCAAGCACTACATATTGCACCCCGCCTTTCGCTGCGGTGATAGGTCTGTCCTTTAACCCTCATCGCCCAAGGGGATGAAAAGTGTCCTCACAGTCCACTTTGAAGTCTTCTAACTTTTGCATCCAATGTCAGAATTCAATAAAAACTTGTTGAAAAAGTTGCACATACTAGTCTAGTTTCTATAGTAAAATTTTCAGATCAATCAAAGACGTAATGCGTTTGTGAAAGTCATTCGAAGTTCTCAGGTTCAATTTAGGTTCAGCATGCTACATTGTGATGGCTGCAACTTTGGAAGATTGTATTTTTTTCATCAAATGCTTTTTTCCAATAAAATTTGTTGGGTTTTGTCACCACAAAGGTCTAGTTAATGTGGTAAAAGTTTTATGCCAATCCAAGTTCTTTTGAATGTTTGGGAGCAATYCAAAGTTCCAAATCCAGAAATGTTTTCATTTCACTGAACTACGGTGGCTCACAACTGCTTCATATACGATCTTTTTTCAATAATTTTTGTTGGAAAAGTTGCGCTTACTAATCTTGTTTGTGTGGTTAAAATTTCAGATCCATCTAAGAAGTATGAATGAATGAGAAGCATTTTAGTAGAAAGAGGTTCAGCCACAGATGTGATTTTTTGCTACTTTTTTCACTGTATTTTGACATTTCAAATCCATTTAGCAGACACAATGAGTCATTTTTATGATAATTTTTTCCACCAAAGTGTTTATATTCTGGCTTTGTATTACTTTGTAGTTCAAAGTTTTTTCATTTAGAAATCAAATTTCACCTCCAATTGTATTTTTAAGAAAATTTCAGCATCTTTTTTCAACACTAAAACATTATAATCTTTCAATATAAGTAAACGGTCAAATGACCCCAACTTTTTTCCACACCATCTACAACATGCACACTACAAGACTGTGCAGTTGAAATCTTCATAACTGATGGGAATTTAGATCTTTAACACTTGCAAAGGGAGGATGCTTTTAACCATGGTTGGACCTCAGGCGATAAGGGTTTAAGAATTAAAGAGGCTAATTTTACATCTTAGTAACCATTAGAAAAACTTTCAGCCCTGCAAATGGTTGTTAAAACTTCATTTTAGTGCAAATATAGAAACAATATTTTTTTTGTTTGTAAATGTTTTTTTTGCGAAAAAAATGTTCAAAAAATATTCAATCTGATGTGGCACTGACATGGATCCAATAGTGCCACGTCAGATTCCAGATTTAAAAAAATAAATATTTTATTTTTATTTTTTATTTTTTCACTAGGGTCTTTGCAAGAAAGGGTGTCCAAAAAGCATACCGTTTAGCACAATACTCATTTTTTTCTTCAGTTGTATTTTATAAGTATTATTTTTTTTTTAAAAGTAAAAAATATATTTATTGTATTCACCTTTTAAAAGAAAGTACCTTAGGAAGAAAAAGCATAGAAGAGTTTTTCAAGTAGGAAATTTTACTTAAAGACTCTTTTTAAGTCATTACTTAAAAAATGATACTATTTGGACTATACTTAATCCGTGAAGGTCTTTCACTAAGTTACGCTTTCACCAAAAACGCTCCAAAACTTGCCATTTCTGGGACAAGTACCAAATTTTAGAAAAAAAATATTTTTGGATGCATGCAACCGTAGGATCTTGTATTAAACTATTTTGGAAAGGTGTGGCAAAAACTTCAGATTTAGGTAATCATTCAAAATACTAAATTGTCAACAATTAATTTATGAAATTGAAAAATGCCAATGCCAACGGTTGCAATGTTGAAATAAACAATCTACACCCAATGTTTTTATTTTTTTTCAAAATTATTGAAAAATGAATTCAACAAAGAACTTCAAAGTTATTTTAGCGTAGAGATTCCAATCATTCCATGATTCCCTGTAAACAAAAACTGTTCATAACTTTTGACTTGTTGATCAAAATAGAATAATTCAAAACTTTTCATGTAAGGTAGACTCTCTTAAAGCGACTATTTAAGAGCTAATTGCATTTTTAGGGAAGTTGAATTGCTTGAAATAATTTTCAGAAAAATTTTGTAGTAAGGAAAAAAGAATTGGCATCTAATCCAAGTCGTTTCATATTTTTCAAACCTTCCAAGAATTAGTTACAAATTTTTGAAGTTGTAATGCACTGGTTACTAGAAGCGGCCACCTCCTCAAATGTTGACTATTGGTACATTGAAGAAAGCAAAATGTACCTTTGCATCATGATTGCTTTTAGAGCATGGGCGCTTTAAGAGAAGTCTACCTTAAATATAAATCTAGAAAACTAATTTCAAATTTTTATTTCTGAAAAAATTCATTTTTTCAAACTTGCCCGGACTACCCGCCGACCACTCAAAGTTACATTTCATGCAATAACTTTTAAAATATGTAGTCAAATTTCATGAAAATTGTTGGGCCTTAAACCTACTCTTTGGACACATGTTGTATGAAAATTTCAAAGAAAAAAATTAAAAACTCCATTCATAGTGAGCTACCTAAAATTGCTATGTTGCCAAAAAATCACAAATTGGTCTTTTAGGGGTTGACTCCTAAAAGACCAAAGTCCCTATGGGAAACACTTACCTAAAAGACATGTGTTTCTAGTAAATTCTTACTTAAAAGACTCCTTATAAGTCATTATTTAAAATCTTATCTCTAGGACTATACTTAAAACACCCCTTTCTCTTGTAGTGCTTGGATGAACGCAACATGGTAATTTTGAGTGGTTTTTGATCCAAAAAATGCCTCAAGTGGTCCTTTAGAGGTTAAAACGCCCAACCTTTCTCTTGTACCCGCTCTTGTAGTGACTGAAGAATTTTCATTTGGAAAGAGTTGATATTGACAAGATTTCACCAAAAGAGCAATCTTAGAACAGTCTCCAATGTTTAAATTTTGCGTGTACATAATGGGAGTGTTGTTTGCACTCATGTAAAGGAAATAAAATAATTTAGTTTCAAATATCCTTTGGTAGATATATGCTTTACTACTATGCAAAGAGACCATGAAAATTTTAGCTCTTGATCATCTAAATTAGCAAAACCTCTTAAACCTCATGGTGTGAAATTATCAAAAATGATTTTTGAATATAAAATGTTATTTTTTATTTTACAAAAATTATGGATTTAAATACCTTGAAGTTAGACATGTTCAATAGAAATTTCATGCTTATTGAATCTGTATGCTTCAAAAATTATATGTAGCGGACAATAGGAGAGTATATACCCATTTTGATGGGAAATATGACCACCTTTTCTTGCAATGACCTTCTACAATTATTTCTATAAAAATCATATGTATTAGGTTGAAAATTTGTATGAATTTGAGATTGTAAATTTGTAAAGACTTTGAGATGATTATCATAATAAAATATATTGTAAAGCCTAAGTTTAGCCTATATTTATTACATTAGCTTATGTATGCTCATATGTATATACACTTTATATATTGTAAATACATGTAGTCTATAATACCTCATGAATCCTATATTTAGAATAAATTGAGTTAATTTTGGTTTTGAATGATACGATTTTGACTTTTTGAGATTTTAACGAGTCTCAACTCTCAAATTATTATTTTTATTGTATTTCAAGGTACATTTCCTTAAATATAAACTAATTTGAGATTTGAAAAGTCTCAAATTAATGTTTATCATTTTTTTTATATTGAGTGATTTACCTTAAGAGTTTACTCTAGAGGAAATAATAGCTATCAAAATTTTCATAGTTCTAAAGTTGAATTTTGTTTGTCAACTTACATGTGAACAACCATGATGATCCATGCTATCATTTTTTTTTCTTCTTTTAACAATTTTTCTATTCTTCTAGGTATGATAAGGGAATTCCAAAGTAAAAGCCTTGATAACTTCACCTACTTTTTATTCTAAAAAGTGATTGTGGTCATTGCAGAGGCCATGAATGAGTGGTCATTATTTCCATTTTATTATGTTTGAAGAAATTACTCACTATCAAAATATCTCCACACCTAAAGTTGAATTTTGTTTGCTACTATACACCTAGACAACCACAATGATCCATGCTATCATTTCTTCTTCTTTTGAGCATTTTTTTTTTCCTATTCTTCTAGTTACATTAARGGGTTCCAAACTAAACCTTCTTGCTAATACCTCCAATTGTCTCTACAAGATATTCCCAAGGAGAAATCATAGGCTTTATGGAGGCTATTGAGTGTTTCATTATTTCCATATTATTCAAAATTTGAAGAACGTACGAGCTATTAAAATATCCTCGTATCAAAAGTTGAATTTTGTTTGCCACGTTACATCTTGCCAACCACAATAATCCACACCGTTACCATTTCTTCTCTCTTTTTTTACTCCATTTTTTTTTCAATTCTTCTAGGTACAATGAATAAGGAGTTCCAAAGTAGAGACCTACCTTGAATGTAAGGTAGTTTTCTTACTTTTCTTACTTTTCTCCAACCGTCTCTCCTCCGTACCAAAGCCTTTACGGAGGCCTCTCATTCCTCTCCGACGTGCATTTTGCAAAGTCGGAGTAGGCCTTGTTGCCATCAAGACCTCGAATCCTTGACGTACCGATTTTGGTACCAGACGAGCATAACTTATTGCATTTGCATTTGTCCAGCACACTCCAAGTGACTGTGACTGGTCTGTGGAAATCTCGGATGCTACCTTACAAAATAGAAAAAGAAAAACTGTTGCTAAAAAAAACTGTTATATTATTACAAGTTAGAAAAACTGAGAGACGTAGTACGTTAAATAAATATCCTGAACCCTGACGTCCGAGAGCCCGGGGTTTTGCAATGCGGGTGCCGGTGATCGATTCCTGGTTACAGTTCGTTCTGTAGTGGAAAAAAAATATCTCCWACCCGGATCGTGAACCCAGATATTTTTTTATTTTTTATTTTTGAAACATATGACCCAGATATTTATTTTGTACAGCCGATTTTCACTCGAGCTATAAGTCAGTACCCCAGCCGCCTGATAAGTTAGTTCCCACAAACTTCGGACAGTAAACAAATACCTCAGCCACAGCCCTTTCTGCTCCTCCRTTCATTTCCCACGAATGGCAACACCCCCAGTGCAGTGGAGATTCGTTCTCCTCGCTSCAACTTTTGCTGTTAATGTTACGCAGAGCTCCTGTTGATCGACACATTGGTTCCACGTACCCGGCCATTTTTGGATCGTCTCACTCAAAAGGAAATGAAACGATCAGTGTGTGAGTTCAGTCACGTACCGCGCGTGTGCAAGACTTCGGGAGGGAGTTCGGAAGGGAGAATTAAAGGAAATTTGGTGGTATAATTATATATCACTGTTAGTACATAATTTTACACATCGATTAATAAGTTCTTCGATCAACACTGAGTGACATCGATTCAAAGAATGTACACCTGGCACTTTTGGTTGCCGTGATTCTTGCTCCGTCCCACCTTTTGGTTCAATGCGTCCATCCCAACGCTTTCCACACACAGTTCATGCATGTCGTCGGATAGTGGTCCTTGGTACTACTGAATACTGTGTGAGAGCGTGGTGCCCAAAGTGGCCCATAGTGACCCCTGCGAATCTGGGCATCTGGCATCATGGAGTAGCACTGTTCCTTGGTGTCCCAAGAGCCCCATTTGTTCTCGTGACACCCGTCCTCGTAATGAGCACCCTAAATATCCTATCTTAACATTCCTCCTATCGGTCGGAACCAAGCTTTCCCGTCTCYTTCTCTCCAATGATGCAAAACTTCGAAAAGCGGGCACTGGAGAGGGAGCATGCACGACGGCTCTTTTGGAAACCAAAAAGGGTACAGTGTTCTGCCCTTACCTGACTTCCCCGGGCCTACGACCTACAGTACCTTATCCTGCCCTGACTGAAAACTGAGGCTGCAAGATGAAGCCTTGCCTTAGCCTTTTTAACGAATGGCTCGCGATGGCTGTATGTACAGAATTGAAGCACAAGGAACGTGCTTCCGGAAAGGAGTCGCTCCAAATTCCTCCCCTCACTCACTCAACACCACTCCTCAATTCATCTTGGCTGGCCAGCTACTAGCTGTAGAGCGAGGACGGTGCAGTAGTCGTCGTTCGAGGCCTGCCAAGTGGCTGTTACAAATCCCGCATAAATACCCTCACAAGCAAAGAGTTTGTCATCACTTGTTGGGTGACAGATCGAGTCACAGAGGTTGATTTTTTTCTGGGTTTCGATCGATCGATCGATCGATCTCGTGGTGTTGTCAGTAACCCACGTCGATCATTCTTCAATTCCGGCCAGGGCAGGTGCTTTTCCCTCTCCCTCAAAGGCTTCCAACGGCTGCAGCCTGAGTGCGCCTCGTTAGAAGCCTTTGGGGGAGAGGGGGAAACAAAAGCCTTTGCAGTTGCAACTTAATTGCAGAAGCTAGACTCACTCGATCAAGTACGAACGTGTCTTGCTTCACCTTCCGGGATATGTCGGAAGGAGTGTCAGCTACGAGTCGCGTTCACGATGATCGATCCCGCCTTTCTTTGAGTAAATTGATGTAACGTAACTCTCCTCCTCTTGACGGGGATTCGGGGAACTCCACATACATACGTACCTCCTGAATTATTGTGTATCTTTGGTAACTATGTATATATTCTGTGGCATGGCATTTTCCTTGGGAGTACGTGGAAATCAGGTAGACTGATCTCAATATGGGGAGGGGGCAAAACTGTATCAGTCAAGTTGTTGGATCATATCACTTCAGTTGATCAGTCTCATCTGTAATATTTGAAACTGTCATAAAACATTAGGTGTTGCTTGAGGAACACTCTTACTATCCCTGCACCATTCGATATCGAGTAGCTTCTTTTTAAAGTCATGCAAATCTAAATTTGTTTGAGCAGCATCAATTGCAACACCCTCGGGAAAAGAAWGAAAGACCAGTTACTCGATCAGTGAGGACCATACAATCATGCTCTCCATTCGGTGAATATATGTCAAGACTTTAGAGTTTAGAATCTCTTGTTTTGGTATAGTTGATATTCTACAATGGAGAAGGGAGAGCATACAGTAAATTCCACAACTATTTTGCATGGTGCAGTCGAAAGAAATTATTAATAATGTGGTAGTTCAAAATATGCAGTGGTGATTGCACAAAGGAGAGACTTCAAGCAGGTAATGAAAACGACCATTTGCTAGCCAACTGGAGATGTCATGTAGACTAACGTGAATTTCTTGAAATTGTCGGTATTCTGTTGCTTCGGCACTTTTCAGTATGAACCTGCATCGTAAATCTAGACCTGACCTAGTTTTTCAGAGCTTTGCGTAGACATATGTCACAACTCATAACTGGTGATCTTATCGTCAATTATTTCGTTAGATCGACGGTATTCCACTGCTTTGGCATGTTTCAGGACGCCCGGACTGAAACGTAAATCTTGACCAGTCCTAGCTAGTTTTTGAGAGCTTTGTGTAGACGTATTATATGTGGACAATTGTTAGTCAGAGCAGAGTGCGCTACAGGAGCTAGATTTCTGGGATGGGATACTTGGAAATGCTGGTGTAGAAGTTGTGGACGGGGTCCCTGAGCGTGAATTTGGGGTTGGGCTTGCACTCGAACACTTTGTATTTGCTCTTGTGGTAGAAGGACCGAATCTCCTCCGGAAAGGCGCTCGTGATCTGCACGATCAGCGCTTGGATGGGCTCTGTGGCGCCGAACTGAAGCTCCTGCATCCGAGCGAACGAGCCTGACAGCAAAAGCTTGGTGCGGAGCTCCGCGTCCGCAGGCACCAGCTTCGCAATCTGGGCCAAAACGTGCTTCAGGCACTGCTCCGGCATGACGGGACCCTGGGGAACCTCACAGCAAGTGATGAGTAGTACGTGAGGATAAATCAGAACGAATATGAGAAGTTTAAGGCATGGGATTGAATTTGAAATAGATAGACTGTTGCAATAAGATTCCATGACTTCGGAAATCTATACCAGTTCTAGTTTTGAGAGCTTTGTGCAACAGAATGGAAAACTGTAAACCACAAACTGTAAACCGGGAATGGCAAACTGGGAATGGCAATCCAGTCAGCACATCTCCTTGCATAATTTCTAAGGATATACGCCTGATTTGAACCTAAATTAGAGATATTTTGTTACAATTTGAAAGCATGGAAGTACATCATAAAATATATCAGCAAACTTGAGATTTTGACAAAATCCGGTACTCCTGCACTTGTTCACCGGCCTCCGACTCCTGTGAAAAGTGACTMVGAAGAGTGGAAAGACGTCGAGAGTGAGTGCATAATTATGTTGWTGATCACTTACATTCAAGAGAGAATCCAGAGCCGGAGAGTAGTCCAGCCGATTAACAATAATTTTGATCGACAACTCACACTTCTTCTGCAAGTCGGCACTGCTGCCTTTGGCTTTGATGCAGAGGACCAAGTGCAGCATGGTGCCCACGAGCGCCACTTCCTTGGCATGCACGGGCGTGTGTTTTCCGATTTGGCCCAGAGACCAGGCGCTGGCGCCTTTCAAATGGTCTTCCCGCTCATGCTCCAGGGCGTCTACCAAGGGGGGCAACGCGTTGGAGGAGATCACGGCCATCGACAACTCCGGAGAAAACGAGGCTAAGTAGCCCAAAGCCATGATACCTGCACAACCCAAATCCATCAGTTAAATAAGGTCGGTCGCAAGTTTGAATGATGATGTTTGAAGACCATACAAATTGATGAGAGTAACTGAGTAAGGTAGCTACAAGTACTTGCGACGCAGTATCATAAGTATCATATTGTTTGCTACATATTTTGCATCCAACGCACTGAAGAATGCACGATTTGGATACGGTATCCCAACGAAGGAGGCTATGAAGTTTGCTACAGATTTTGCAAGTAATAGAGGATTCTAACGCACTGAATAATGCATGATTTGGATGCCTTATGCAAAAGTTACAAGGCTACAAAGTTTGCGACATATTTTGCGAGTAATAGAGAATTCCCATGAACTTAACACTGCAYTTTTTGGATACTATAATGCTTATAAGGGTTCTGATTTTTTTGGCTCCATTCTTTGCTCCATATTTTGCAATTAGTAGAGGGTTCCAACACACTGAATAATGCATTATTTGGATACTGTATGCAAAATTTATAAGGGTATAAACTTCGCAACATATTTAATATAAAATTTACTACATATTTTGCAACTAGTTGAGGATTTCAATGCACTTACGAATGCGTTATTTGGATACCGTGTTAAAAAATWACAGGGCTATAAAGTTTGATTGGTACGTGATCTAATAAATTGACAAGTGCTTTGATGTGRAGCTGGTGAACATCATGCCAAGATATTGGAGTGTTGCATTTTATTAGACGTCACAATTAAGYGTGGTTACTTAACGAACATGGTGAAATATTGAGACTACCGGTACGATTTAGAGGTTATTTGTATCGGATTTTCTAAATTGGGTTAAACAAGTCTGTCCAAATTGTTTTTGTATGTTGTACTCTAAATACATATATAGTAAGCTGTGCAATAGGAATTGTATTGCAAATGGAACGATGTGCAAAATATTGATTACAAAGAGCAAACCCGGCAAGCGTTCATTGCTGTGAACGTCAGAAATGTTGTCAGCCAGAGCAGGGGCGCTTCCTGCGTCGAGAACGGCTTGTGCAAGCTCTGGTGTGTGTTTGCAAACCTCACAAATCACCAGTGCCGCATTTCTTCTGCACTGTGGTTCCGCATTCTTCAGGAGTAAGATTACATTCGGGAAAATATTTGTCGTATACACAGCCTGGAAAACATTCCACAACATCACCCAATCATACATCAGAATGCACCCCTTCTCAATAACATAGTTACATTCTATAACACAAAAATATCCTCCCTCTAAGCGCCATGGATTCATCACACCAACGTAATTCCATATTAGAAACGTAAGAAGGCCCCTTCTAAATTCAAGTTTGACTTCATT
Organism: Pleurozium schreberi; assembly: GCA_006891605.1. Taxonomy (NCBI): domain Eukaryota; kingdom Viridiplantae; phylum Streptophyta; class Bryopsida; order Hypnales; family Hylocomiaceae; genus Pleurozium; species Pleurozium schreberi. The sequence goes on from VACF01002351.1 coordinate 61,485, forward strand.
GAACCAAAACTACTCTAAAATGATCTACATGAGGATCATCACAAGTGATTGCTCAATCATAAATCTACCAATCATCACTAACAATGAGGTAATGAAGCTCTAGCCACTCCAGCACCGGTCCCACTTTTCCTATTGATATTTGTAAGGTCTAGCAAATATTAATTGTAAATCAAAGTTATCATTCTGTATTTAATACCATGGCCAGTTGTTCTGTATGCCTTGCAACACTATGCAAAACTGAGCATCCCTGCAATCAAATTATCCCACAAAGTCACTGCATTAAAACAGTTGCTATGTGCTCAAAATGACATTTTTCGAAGTGCCGGAATTGTGACATTCAAGTGGAGAAAGCTCTAAGCACCAGGGCAATCGTAGATATGAGGTTCAAGATGATTACCAGTAGAATTCGGATAATAGATTCTCATGATCAAGAAAATGAAAAGTACAAAATCTACCTAACAGAAGCCTAATGGTCAATCCAAGAATAATGAAGTAAGGTAGAAGATACTGAAATCATCAGGAATTTGATTTAATATGAGTAGGCTGTGAATGATGTCACATGAATTGGCAAGTTAATCAAATGCAATTACCTCTGCCTTGAGTTTGGCATCGGGCTGTTCAACTTCCAGAAACGCGGACACAGGGGGTAAAACACCCGATTCGGCCACCTTGGCACCCAGTTCAGGTGTATGTTTTGCAATATCTGCTAAGGAGTTGCACAACGTCCGCCTCAACGGTAGGTCTTTATCCTGGCCCAAAATTTCCATTTATAAGCSTTTGCACAGAGGTCATAGAGTGTAAACACCAGTGCCGTGTTTTTTCTTCTGCCTATCGAAAGTAAAGTGTCACCTACTTAGTAAGGACTTCTGACCTGAACTGTACAGTTTATAGAAGCTTAGTAAGGGAGTGACACCTACTTTCGGTCACCACAAAAATTGGAGGCAATAAGATAAGTAGAAATCTATGCAATAACTCAGYARAGCTTACATGGATCAAATCAGTTAGTGATTCCACAGCTCCACGATCTACCGCAAGCTGAGCCAGAGCCGGGGAATGGCGAGCAATGTTGCCGATGGTGCCAGCAGCAATCTCCTTCACCGCAGGGTCGAACTCCAAGAGCACAGGTATAATGAGCTCCATGCCTCCTTGATCCACGATAGCTTGCGAATATTGCGCTGAATGCTTCGAGATTGCCCTCAGCACATGTGTTGTTGCCCTCTTACTGAGCCGGTGGGCTTCCCTGCAGATATGTTCACAGAATGAATTCTGGTTATTTCCAAAAAAGGATTATCCATCTAACAGCCTTACGATATGTATAGACAATTTCGTTGAGTTGACGTGATTGAAGTTGCCAAGAATTGTGACATTCATCTGCACAAAGATCTAAACCTAGGACTGGTATAGATTTACGTTGCAGGTCAGACATCCTGAAAAGTGCCAAAGTYGTGAAATTCCGTCCACTTAACAGAGCTGACACTATCTGCAATGAAACATATCGATTCAGGTTCTTGCAAGAACCCATTCAGTTTTGCAATAAAAATACAAAAAMTAACACAGTCCCACAAAGACTTTCATAAGGAGGGAATTCTATTCCCGTGGCTTTCAATGGCTTTCAATGTTATAAATGGAGAATTCATTTTTGTGGATCATGTACCCTATTTCTCAGAGGATTCAAATGCAGTAAAATGTGTACTATTTTGACACTCTATGAGCGTGTTATGGATATTGAAGTTTAAAATAATGAATTCCCAATTACGAGACTTGGAACTGCGAGCATTACGTCTAGGAAGCACTTTCTACTGTGATGGAACACAGAAGTTGATCTCATAATTTACGAGTAATGTGTTCCAAAGACACTTGCATTGTAAATGAGTACAGTTAACCCACCGGAAAGAGAGCCCGTGCAAATGTGGACCCTATCCTAATCTCACTTATGGTGATAGGCCTATGAAGTGACTACCGATATACCAGAGTAGTATTTACGGTATGTATGCTCCCATTTGAAATGTCCAAGATGCAAAGACTCCATACCTGAGTGAATACAGAAGTTGAACAAGTATTCCTTCGGAAATCATAAATTGCGCAAGCCGGTCATCCCAAGCTGCTAAACGGCTCAAATTCGCACAAGCTAGCTGTTGAATCCTTTTTGTGTTGTGAAGCAACAGAGGTCTAATAAGCTCCATTACTCCCGCATTCACGAGGATATCCACATTCTGATCAATTTCAGATCAAGCTGATCAGCAGTTCACACCTCCGTTTCCAAACACATTCCAAACCCTCAAGGACCAAGGGACCAAAAATGAACCTGATGACATTTTGAGCACTTCTAAATGGGTAATCTGGGGATTGTTATTTCGTTCAAGTTTGCTTATTTTTATCACCACATTCAATGTTCTGCATTGATTCTGGTTCTATAAATCTTGTCTTGTCTAAATTCTATTCACAATACTATCACCCTAATTTTTCAGTATACAGCCATGAAATTTATGGTGCCAACAAATTGTTTCAAGTTCCAGCCAGAGTTTGGTATGAACTGGRAAGCAACAAGGAAAATAACAAGTGTACGTACCAGAGGTGCTTTGATCAACTCAGCAACAGAAGAGAGAAAGTCAAGCTGTGCCTTCTCCCAATTTTCGAAATGTTGAAGAATTGCTCTCGTTGTTGCCATGAGCTTTTCTCTAGGTGCTMAGATTTTCTATTTCCATGACCACAGGTCAGAAACTATGAATGGAAGCCAGCCTCAGAAATACTTCAACAAACTGCAGATCCATCTAAATAAAAACAGGGTCACTGTGAAGAAACAGGACGTGAATGAAAATTTATCGTGTTGTAATCAATCTCTCCCAAATAGATTGCCCTCGACCCTGCCTATGAGAGGAAAAACTTTTGAAATCAACTGCTAATGGGGATCCGTAGTCACCAATTCTACACAGTTGCAAAACTTCTGATTATTCCCTGCACTGGTCCCACGCTTCACCTTTCATATCTCCAAGACCGGTAGTTCATGAATGCCAATTTTGCCCAGGACCAGCACTTGCCAAGTTCTTCACTGATTCCGGTGATATAAAATGTGGGCCCATCGGAATTATTGGATTTACAAACCAGGATCAACTGGATTCGTCAGTTATAAACCAAGAATCCTTGGTTCTTGAGGGGATAAATGATGCATAGAAACGGTCAATTCTTGAAATCCTTTTGCATAAGGTAGTCGAAAGTTGATTCCTTACAGACTCATTCCGTCCTTGCAGCATGCTACAAAAAACTGCGGCGAAGAACCCTAAAAAGATTTGAGAACGTTGAGTGTCGGACAGCTCCCTCTCTCTTCTCTCACTACTGGAGCTTGATGCCTACTACCTCTCCAGTTATATCGTAATGTGTATCCATTGGTAAGCGTAAATGGTTCATAAGATGCTAAAGAACACCCAGTGGATTTGAAGCCGTCATGTCCTGAAACCAGGTTAGCAGTACACTGAATAGTCACAAGTAATAATAATCTGGGTATTGAAAAAGAATCAGGATCAACTCGTAAGTGGACAAGTAGTGATTATACCCCCAAGTAGTGATTGTCAAGAGGACTAACCATTTAAGCAATGCTCACTTGAACGAGGTAAGATTGGCAATATTCAATTCAACACAGTGCCAAAATGGGAAATGAGTTGAACATTGTGTCCATACCCAGACTACTGCCATGCAGACATCCCCATTTCAGCATTCATAACGTTTGTCCTGGAATGCACCTCACTCTGAAACTCACAAATGCTAACCCACGATGTATCACGGTTAGTAAACAGACTAAAGGGAACCACATAATCTACAGAACGAGTTTTCTTCATTCGCTCCCTGCAATCCTAGATGGAACATACTTGTATTGCACTGGACTAAAACTCTTACGAGAACAAAAAGCACGTGGTCCATAAATTCAAAGCTGAGACGGGATCTTCATCTTAAGAAGAGGACACTAAATCCTCTGCCTTACATTACAAAAACTAGGTTCACGTCATAATAATAGGGTTCCGTACTCTGTTACTACTGCAATTAGAGTTTCAGTGCAAAACCRAGGTTGTTGCTCAACTGTTACCAGCAAGTGGCTCACCAATGTGAGCCGAGAGGTTCATCTACATCATAAGAACAGGTTCACAAGATAAACTAAGGTTTTGTACTCTGCTAATATGGAAATTAGGGTTTCAGCGCAAAAYAGAGATTGAAGCTCAAATGAGGACGGCAAGCCATCACATTGCAACACTATATCAAAAATTYGAGATTCTACAACGGTCGCCCAATCACCGCATGTAGGAAGGGATCTTGATATGCAAGAACAGCATGCTCATCGTGTAGGCCACAAAGACGCATCCGACGCCGGCTCCCATGAATGAGAGRCGCACATTGCGCGCCCGCGCCTTCTCGCTCGCGAAGTCCATCATAATCAACCCCAATCCGCCCAGCACGAACATGAATCCGGCCGACAGGCCCTCGATGATGTACTGCCCGTTCACGCGCCCAGGGAGAAACACAACGGGCTGCACCGCCCCTGTCACGGGATCCTGCTTGCTGCCGATCCCAGGAGGCTCCACAATCACGTCGTACACGAATCCCGAGATCACCAGGAAGTAGGTGAGCAGGACAATGAGGAACACCGTCATCGCTGAGGGAAGCTCCCATGTTGACAGCTTCATGACTGGCGATGCGACGAGCGAGCGAGAAACGTGAAATGCAAAAAAAGAAATGCAAGTGGAGGAAGGAGAATCTTATGGAATTGGGAATGAAGGCGCGGGGATGGAGGAGTGGGGTTGCGAAATGGAGCTTCGGAGGCTGGCTATGGCGTTTCGAGGGTGGGGGTTCTCTGCAACACCGTCTTGAAGCGAGTCAAAGTGACGACGACGTGCTTCCCTCTGCTTGTCGTGAAAAAGTAAAAGGCAATCATACTTTAAAGTTTAGAATCGCGAATTTATTTTTCGGAACCCCAGGCAAACATACCGACTAGTAAAGTATAGTGGGGCAGAAAACATATCTATGGCTAAAATGCTTCTTTCTTTGATGTTCATTTCAAATCATTCATAAACCACTATCTAACAATTGAGGATAAAGGTGGAAGCTTATAGCATAACAAAGTACAACAAAAGTAGGCATGGGCATGATTGAAAGATTATTTATGCCCCCCCCCCCCCCGTCCAACTCACTAAAACCTTATTGGTGTAAAGTATATAAAAACAACATCATCAAGTTCCTAGAATTTCTAGTTATGTTTTCTTATTTGGTAACATCCAAAATTACAAATCCTCCAAGCTTGATGAAAACCAAATATGCCCCATCAAATTACACTCTGGATTGTTCATCAAACCCCATGACCAAGTTACACCTAAACTTTTAGAATCAAGGTGGTGTCATGAACTATTGTTTCACATTTCTTGATTGGCTACCCTCCAAAGGTTCATGACTATGTTTTTATCAAAAATTCATTCCCAAAATGTTGAATCCCCAATCATGTAGCTCTTTTTGGTTTAATTGTGTTGCTTGGTTTTTAATATTTTGAAATAAAGGGAGTATAATTTACCTACCATGCACAAATTGAACTAAAAATTATATCCCTCCCAAAGCTAATACATTCACCTTCAAAAAAAAGGTTTCAAAAAAATATTGTTAAATTTGAATTCGTAGGAATTTAACCAAATCCTAAAAATTYCCATTCAAGGATTGTGAACCTTTAAGGTTAATCCMTAAAAGCCCAAGGCCTTTTGAGGTTTRAAGACATCAATGCTTTTGATGTGTTGTAGACCTAAATGTCACTAAGGTATAGAAATCTCAACCATACAATCTCATAGTGTACATGTTGTAGATGACACAAATTTGAAATCATTTGGCCTCATAGATTGCAAGATTATAATGTCTTAGAGTTGTAAAAGGATGCTGAAATTTTCCTAGCAATCCATCTCGAGGTGAAATTTGATTTCTAAACCTACTCAAATGAAAAAACTTTAAGCTCTAAAGTGATTTAAAACCAACATTCAAACACATTGGCAAAAGAAAATATCATTCAATTGACTCATTGAGTTTGCAAAATGGCTTTGAAATGTCAAAAAATAGCATAAAAGGTTGCAGAAAACTCATCTAAGGTTGAACCACTTTCTACTAAAATGCTTCTCAGTCACTCATAACTTTGTGTATTGATTTGAAATTTTATCGACACAAACTAGACTAGGATGCACAACTTTTCCAAAAGATATTATTGAAAATGCACACCATGTGAAGAAGAAATAAGCTACCAAAGTTCACTATGATCCAAAAATGTTGGGATTTTGAACTTCAAATTGCTCCTACACATTCAAAACACCTTGGATTGACATGAAAATTTTACAACAAAATCTAAACTTCAAGGGGTATATAATTCATCAAATTTTATTTTAAAAAAATAGTGGATGAAGGAGATATAAGCCCCCAAAGTTGCAACCATCAAATGCATTTTGGTGAACTCAAATTGAACTTGTGAACTTCAATTGGCGTCCCAAAAATCATCATATCTTGGATTGATATGAAAATTTTACCACACAAACTAGAAGGGAGAGAATAAATATACCAGAAAGTTTTATTGAATTTGAACATTGGTTGCAAAAGTTACAACACTTTGAATTGAACTTGAAACTATGTGAGCATACTTTTGGTTCCTTTGGGTTAGAGTAACTCCACCAATGAGTTCCCTATCCCTAGAGATTTAGGGAGAGGACCTCAAATAGAGATAGAGACGGTCAGCCTTCACCGCACCAACCTTTTCCAAGTTCTGTATCCCTAAATTTTACAAAACTCACGAAAAGTTGTGCCCCAATTCTATATCGCGAGCCTCGTTTGCAGGATTCACGAGGTCTCATTTGTATATGAGGTCTCAAAAGGGAAAGGGATACGGAAGACCTGGTGGGGAATACCACGCATGGGAACACTTCAGTCTTGCAGAAGAGCATTTGTTCGCAAGCTCTGCCCACCGACCTTTCTGAAATCAGATGCGAATTTGTGGGCGGGGGGGTAAACACATCCACGAGACCCTCTGTATCTACCAAATTGATATCGGATCTTCGTCGGACTTGGGTCGAAATGAACTATTTACCACCAAATCTATGCTTTATCGCCATAATCTACATATATCACTGCACCTCGGTGCGGGAAGCCAGGTGGAGTATGGGGCGATCACGGGTGTGCAGCTCGCTGTGCCTTCAAATCTACGGATGCTGCGACGAACTTACGTCCAGAATGTGATTGAATTGAACTGCTTTCTCAATCATGTTTGGTTCTAGAACCCAATCTCGGTTGCGGACGATTACTAAGGACCAGCCCTTTTTTTTTGGGCGAAATGGAGCCAGAAAGCACCATTTCATAATGAAAATCTTTTTTTTGCCAGAAAAGTTTCAATCTAATTTAAAATATGGATGAAATTGTCAAATTTGGATGAAAAAGTGTATGAATTTGATTGAAAAGTGTTTTATCGTACAAAAGATGGATGTACAAAGAAATAAAGTGCTTCACCAAATTTTAAGTGATCGCCATCCTAGCACTTTTTCAAAAACCAAAAAAAAGGGCTGCTAAGGACCCAGCTCTCCGTCCCTTCAAATCTATAATTTTTATGTAGAATCAACACTTATTATCGAATTGTCCTGTTTATTAGAAAATCTACGCATTAGTAGCTCATTCTATAGTATAGGGACCCATTACTAACCGCCACCCCATCACCAATCAATAGGGTTTTGCATTTCCGACCGATGCTAGAACAAATTTCCATTTTCTCCTTGAAATGTGTGTTTTTGATTTTTTTCAAGGTTTGGACCAATAAGTTCATGACACATAAGTGAACAAGAAAGTAGGAAGCAATGAGCGGGAAAGCAGTTCTTAAATGATCGGAATTGGATGACTCTAGATGTTGCTCACGGATCAAGTCMACCTTTGACCTTTCAAAATTCACAATAAATTCATTGTAAAAGATAAAATTATCAAAGTTTTTGCAATTTCCATCATTTCAGTCAATGCACCTATGAAATATTTGCTTTGCCTACCACTACCCTAGATCATGTCCATAATTGCTTATTTGATTGGCTACTGGTCCCTCTACCATAAGCCTCTACCGGATGCTAGTGTCTGCAAATGAAAGTGCCTTTCACGTTTAAACGCCAAGCAGATCACCATAAAAATCATGAATTCTGATATTGTGAGGATATTTGGTTTAAAAAATTTCAAAAGTAAGCATCTAAAGTCAAAGTATTGTTGAAGATCTTTCCTTTTCACACAAAATTCTGAGAATAAATAGTTGCAATTATGTCCTACACAAAAAGATGCTCCTTCATCATTGACTAAAAAATGGCCTTGGCTGCGTTTAAGGGTTAACCCTTAAACGATAGGTGGGTCATCGTGGAAATCTTGAATTCTGATACCATGAGAATAATTGGTATAAAAATTTCAAAAGTAAGCATTGGAAGTCAAAGTACTATAGAAGATCTTCACTTTTCACACAAAATTCCAAGGATGAATAGTTGCAATTTTGTCCTACACATAAAGATGCTCGCTCATTCATCAACCAAAAAATGGCCTCATCGTTGTTTAAGGGTTAAGGGTGGATTGGCAAAGAGCATGTTATGAAGTTTAGGTGTTGRTCTTGTAGAAAATCGTATCTCACACTCTAGCTCTAGACACCCCACACAAGACTCTTGCTATTCAAGGGAGTGATATTTCTTCTCATATTTTTTAATGGATAAGTTTAAAATTAGCAAATTTATTGTCCTTTCATAGCCATTTTGAACAAATATTCTCAACTCATTAATAAGTCTGTACCAACTTACTATATTTCAAACATTTTCTTGACTAACTTTAACAAATTTGTCACAAGTATTGTAATAGGGTATTTGTAATGCCTTATGAGATTTGAGCCCCACATGTGAGATAAGAAGAACAACCTTCGATTTGGGTTTTGTATGGAAATTAGAGGAGATATGCACTCTAACATACTTAGGTGTAGGTTGTTTTGGAGCGTTTTTGGTGAAAGCATAGTCAATGACCTTTAGGGGTTAAACCGTGAATGCCCCAAAGCTCCTAAAAGCTTGAAAATCTTTGACATTTGTAGATAGGTGTTGCAATTAAGAGAGTGTCACTTTTAGATGCACAAATCTTATGCATGCCAAGCATGGGTGGACTTGTTGAAACCTCATCATAACATTTGTCGCACTCTCTTGCTCAACCCCCACCGTCCAAAACTGTTGTTATTGTAAAAATTCTAAAGAGTCATTTTTTACAGGTTAGTTTCAAAATCAAGAAACTTRTTGTGTCCTATCATTTTTACTAGTGGGGCTTATGCTTTTGCCACAATATAATGAAATATTAAAATAAAAATATTTTTCAAAACTAAACTAAACAAGAACTAAAAAAATCCATAACTTTCTATGCCACAAATAAAAGCCCATGCACCCTTGCTTGCAGGGAGCTTTCCAACAAAACTATGAATGCCATTAGGGACGCATAGTTCCAAAGATCTCACCTTGACAAACAAACAAAACAAATAGACTAACTTAAGGTATAGACTTGTATGCCTTGTTCCATTGCTACAATGTGATAAAATTAAAATTAAATCAATTTTTTAATTTTCGGTTCATAAAAACTTCTGAATCAATCAAATCTTTTCTACCGTGAATTGGAATACCATGAAACAAAGTCCATGCACCCCTCYTTGTCGAGGGCTTTCCAACAATACCATGGCACAACTAGTAGATGCACRATTTTGGAGATCTCACAATAAAAAATATGGTACCTGAATATAATTAAAAATTCCAGATAATTCAATGTTAAATTGTATGGATAGCCATTTTGAACAAATATTCTTAATTCATCAATAAATTTRAAGCAACCCACTATATTTGATGCATTGTTTTTCTAGTTATAARAAATTTGTCGCAAATATTTGTAACAACTTGACAAATTGCTCCCACATACTCCTCAAATAATATTAGGTAAATAAATATATTTTAATTAATTTGTTCATGATTAGCATGCATATTGATTAGTTAAGAATTAGTTAATTTGTCTTGATTTTCACACAATTTATACCTCATCTTYATTCCAAATCTAAATTTAGKAAATCCACACGTGTCCTATGAGATTTATTCCTAGTGTGTAAGATAAAAACAACCTTAGCTCGGGCCTTCAGTTTAGTTTGAAATAAAAAATAGAAGGGATGTTCAATGTGACAAAGTTAGGTGTGGGGCACAATTAAAAGCATTACATTATTGCTTGGAATGCTTTGTGCTTCTCAAGACCATTGTTTCATAAAGGTTTCACAATTTACTGTTGGATGTACTTCAAACACCTCTACTCCATCCCCTAAACTCTAGAAGAATCTTTTTATTGATATGGAATTAGAACTTGCAAGTATTGTATTAGAGAGCATAGAAAAATCAAATAGAATTGATACAAGCTCATTCAATGAAGCTAGCATACATGCGTAGAGCGGGAGCGTGGAGCCTAGAGCGCAGAATTTCGAGCATGGGAGGCAGAATTTTGGAGCGTGGAGCGTGGATTTTGTACAATAATTGCTTCACTCTCTTCACATGATCAAACATCATCCATGCGTCTTCTAGGTCACCACCTGCCTGCATTCTTGATACTAAATCAGCGCCACTTGCTGGTCCGACCTCCGACATTTTGAAAACAAATACTTTGTCCGATTCGAACCCCTGACCGGGAAACTTGTTTTCTTGGACGAATGCCCAGTTGCTGCATCCACGCAGCTTTGTAATGCTGTCCATGACACCAAACCGTTTGAAAGACTTGATGTAATTTCATTTCGAATGCTCGGGGAACTCATTGGCTTACATTTCTCGATTAAAGGCTTCAGTTCTGCAAGTCCAAAGCTTGAGAGAGGGGCCCTTTCTGGTCGAAGAAGCATCTCTCCAAGGAGTTCTTTGCTTGCCTCCAAAACAAGAGAGGAACTCGTCCCGATAGGATTCCTCTCTACTTGATCTGCTATTAAAGACCTAATGCGCTCTTTGGAAGAGCGACACTCGCCATCTTTAACGGGATGGTTGTGTAATCCAAAGTGTGCACAAGCGCGTCGCATGTGTGACTTCCTGACAACGTAGTAAATTTTCACAGGACACGAGGCATCACAAGTAGGAGCCATCGCACAAATCTTGCAAGTAATGGTGGAACTAGAAAGGGGGGGGTTGACCAGGAAGAAAAGGCACAGGAGAACATCCTTCCCATTCTATCTCATTGACAGCCGCTATACGATGCACGCGAGTAAGATAGTCACATAATGCATTATTGCATCGAAGGTGGCCGACACAAGTTGACAATTTGAATGTAAGGCCATCTTCGTTTTTGATGTTAGTAGTGTTAGTATTTGACCAAACATGTCCGTCATATCGTTTTTCCATTCCACTCATAAGTTTTGATTGGAACACTGAACCCGAGATATCTAAAGGAGGCAGCTCAAAAATAACATCACCATTGAAAACGGGTGGAACATAATTTACCTGGTGAATTGCAATTGAATTGTAGTCCAGTTTCTTGAATGGATTCCGTGATCCTTTCGTAGTCTTTAACTTCTGGAGACATGTAATGATGGAGACACCGCCCATTGCAGAGCATGCAGTCCCCTGCGATGGAGTTGCAATATTTGATATAGGATGTACGCCATGGAAAGGCGGAAGCATGCGCTTAATGATCTTGTGAGGCGGCGACAAGTCGTCCGAGTCGTCGCTTTCAAGGATAACGACTTCACAACCCGACTCTATTTTTACGCCTACGTGAAGAGGCGTGTGAGGAGTGGAGGTAGATGACATTCTCCCGGTGCCCTCTTGGCTTGATTCCGCCACAAATCGATCAGCTAATCCATAAGCCAAATACCTGCCGGGCCTCAAATGCCATTCCTTTGAGTTCTCCGGTACATGATCTTGACCAAGCGTATGAGTCAATTCTCCGCTAATACTATCAAATATCTCCTCATCAATATGCAATGTGTTTTCTAGAAGACCGAATCTAATACTCAAACGGAATGCACTGACAATTGCGTAGCCCTTCTCTCCAACTGGAAACGTGATAGGAACGGAATTACCATCTGCCCTCACTAGTGCCATTGAACTCTAATTCTTGAAGAAAATTAGTGCAATGAAGGCAACTGCATCATGAATATTACACTACGAGACGAACATAGTAGATGCGGAGCACCAAAAAAATGCAATACCTGAAGATAAAGCAGTTATACAGACTACGAAGGCGGACGCAAGATGACTGAATCAAATAGACGATAGACTAGTTCGTTACCTGTTGAAGAATAGGTGGATCCGTTGAGGGTCAGAATAATGTGACAATTGCAACATCACACAATACAATTAGAGCACCAGTAGGATGGAGACCTAGTTAACATAATTTATGATAAGTAAGAGTACGGAGTTCTGGCAGAGGACTCGAAAATTTACAATAATCGTAGTCTAGTCAGAAAAGCATGTCCTAATGAAACTGGAAGCCGTCAATTTCAAAAGGTTTGAGTGTATAAAATATGGACTATTGTGTCCCGCATGTGTTATATGAAGTGGTGATCAAAATGTAGAACAACTGCAATATGCACATTGTTGAAGTTGCAATTTCCATACTAGAATACAATAAATGGATAGACTGTGAAATCCAGAATATGTAAATATCCAAAAAGAGCTTGCTAGAATATTTGGAGAGAGCTTGCTAAAAAATTGGAAACTATAATACTGATCTATCTAATATCTGCAGCGATTCAGTATAAGACAGAAATCTGTTCGCAAGCGAACAGACTAATGAAATAAGAAAGTCAGCACTTAATTTGAGTACCTTACATTTTGTGATTGACACGGATACCTATTTTGACGGGCCATAAACGCAACCCTCGTAGGCTCGTACAGCGCCATATTTAGACATTGCCATTAATTGTAATATTAGGACCTGAATGAGTCAGGAAAACATTTATATGGTGCATCTGGAAAGGAATGCGAAGTATTCAAATACCGTCAAATCTAGAAAAATTGTATTGTATCATTAATATGGAGATCCGTTAAGATTCTCACTGAGGAATTTCAGTTTTGAAAATAAAATATTGCATATGCAGAGACACCTTGAAGAACATCAATAACCTCGTGAGTCGTGACTAGCTTAGGAACATTTAATCAAAAGACACGTGTAGAGTGCACAACATATATATGTGCTTGTTTCGTATGCCTAATTCTCACTTCAGGGATAGGTAGATCAACATGCTGCACAAATGTCTAGAGTTGAAAGTAGTTCCCTTGTACTTGAGAGACCAAAGCAGAGGAGGAAGTCCAGTACAAAATATTCCACGAAGAAAGCACTTCAAAGATCTAGGGATCAGCAATTTCGTAAAGCGAGAAGCCTAGGAGACGTGCTTTGTGTTCCCAAGGTGTTGTTTACAGGAGTTGAAGTAATGCAAGCAGTAGGATTGTCTCCAACAAATAATTCTCTATCAGAGTCGATCTTACCGGTAGTTTCTGAGATCCAAGAGGTCGTTGGCTTTGATAATGGTCTATCATCGAGAAGGTGAGGCTTTGCTGTAACGCATGCGGAGGAGAGCGGACAGACCCTTGCGCCAACTCCGCCAAGACTTCAAATCCCTGAAGAGGTAAGGCATTACGAACTACGGGTTACTTACATGATTTCATGGAAAAACAACGACTATGCGAGACTGCTGTTCTATCTATCGCTACCCGTTTTCTTTGTCGTCCCTCTTGACGATTTCAGTCGGCTCTCCTGGAGTGGACTTCAGCCGGCTCCCACGCATTTGGCTTTCTTTCATGTCGTTGGCATACTTCCGCTCCCCTGTCGCTAGCTTGGATCGCCGCAGTCTTTGTTGACTTGTGGAAATTTCGTCAGGGTTTTAGGATCCTATTGTGGTCACGCTTTACGCTCTCTTGGGAGTCCTCTGTCTTCTCTGGTTTAGGTCGCCGTTCGTTAGGGTTCATTTCTCCTCTCTAGCTTGTGTCACCGCTCCATGAGGTTGCCGCTTTGATCTCTGGTTTGGGTCACCACGCCCTGGGGTTGCCGATTTGATCTCTGGTTTGGGTTGCCGATTGAATGGGCTCTCGTGGACGGGAGCCAATGTTGAACTGCATCCACGGAGACCAATCTCCGTAGACGTCGTTGTTTGGCGGCGCCGTCTACTACAAAGCTTTTTGACCAAATTGTTGACTAGATCAAAAAGTATCTATGACAATTTAATAGGGGAAAATACTCTAAATTGCTCAAGTGTTTAGTTGTAGACTCATTTATTTTTGGCATAAGAGTACGATTGGATTTAATGCTCTCACAAAATGCCTATTATGCCATTCAAAGAAATTTCCATAATATGATAAAATACCATTTGTAAAATTTGACTTTTCTATGAAAAAATGTCCAAACTGGTGGTGCTTTTTTGGATTCTTTTTCCTTGACAAGTTGGCCACATGATTGAAAATTTTCAGATCATTTGGAATTTTACAACATATAGGAATAAAATAGTAAGTAGATACTAGTAGAGAGTGATTCAAAATACTAAATTGTTAAGAATTTAATCATGGACATGAAAAATGCCAATACCAATGGATGGAATGTTGTAATAAACAATCTACATCCTACAATGTTTTTTTTTTTTAAAATACTAAAAATTGAGTAAGATGAAGGACTTCAAAGTTTATTTTAGAGTAAAGAATCAATAACTGCCTACAAACAAAAAAATCCTTATAACTTTTGACTCATTGATCAAAATGGAATGATTCAAAGCTTTCCATGTATATACAACTATAGAAAATCAATATCAAAATTTTTTCCTAAAAAAAATATTTTTTTTAATCTACCCAGGCTCCCCATTTACGAAAAATAGTAACATATGAGGCCATAACTTTTGACTCATATTTCCAAATGTCATGAAACTTAGTGCATATGAAAGACATTCCTTGCCCCCATCTTCTGTTAAAATTTGGGCCAAAAATATGTAAATCTCTAGCCACAAGTACCTGTCCCAAATTGCTATGTAGCCAAAAAATGCATGCCGGTCCTTTAGAGGTTAAATTTAGATTCAAAGCATAGAGCACAAATTGCCAAAACATCCTACTCCATGATCCATAAATTCAAGAAACTCCACCATGTTTTCCTCATTTAAGTTCTTCCAAGAAGAATTTGACCCCTCCRTGAGGTGCTCTATSAGGTATTCCTTCAACCTTGTGTGAATGTTGACAGCATCTAAGTCAACAATGGATGAAATTGTGATATTCATTTTTGAGTACAACAAAATTGCTACAATAGCTATTAGATATTAATAGGGCAATCCACAATGACAAGGACATTGCCAAACATAAACTACCATGGGAAATCAATAGACTAGGATGAAGAGGGTTGCTATTATGTGAGCCTAAAAACATGAGCCTATGAGCCTAGAAAACTATATAGCTATATTATAGGTGTCTACATGACATAATCCTTTCATGATTGTAGTGTAACTATATTATAGATACCTATATTATAAGTGTTTATGTTATAAGCACCTTCAATGGTTGTAGAATATCTACTTATACATATGCTCAAGGCTCATAGGCTCATGTTTTTAGGCTCGCAAATTAGCATGGTTGCTAGGATGAATAGTCAAGATGAAAATTTAATGTCAAATGAAAGATCCGTCATGCTCGATTACATGGGCAAAAACACATATTTGAGCATTATGGCTTGATTGCAATGCAAAACGTGCTGAAGAAATGAATGGGCACTTTCTAGTGAGTGTTTTACATTTATTGAATGAATAGTTTTCAAAAGAGAATGTTTCATTGATTGTTGCTACCAATGTTTTTTTTTACAATTTTCTAGTTTGGAATAGAAAATTATCTAACAAGGTAAGAGCACTCAATGGCATCAGTGAACCTAATTGCATCAGTTTCTACATATGGTAGTCATTTCAGAACTAAAATGTAGGTAGACCATAGATAACTTATTTTATTTGACCTAAATGATAAGCTATCTACAATCTTCCTACATTTATGTTCCAAAATCAATGTCTTACATAGCTATATAGAATCTGATGCCTTGGGTGCTTAGAGAGATTTTGTGTTAGGGAGAAGTTCTTAACTCCTCATCTTCAGAGGTCCAACCATGCTTAAAAGCATCCTCCCTTTGCAACTGTTAAAAATCTAAATTTCAGTCATTTATGAAGATCTCAACCATACAATATTGTAGTGCGCATGTTGGAGATGGTGTGGAAAAAATTTGGGGTTAGTTGACCGCATAGATTGAAAGATTATAGTGTTTTAGTGTTGAAAAGAGGTGCTGAAATTTTCTTAAAAACACATTTGGAGGTAAAATTTGATTTCTAAACCAACTCATTTGAAAATACTTTAAACTACAAAGTGATTCAAAATCACGATATAAACACTTTGGTGGAAAAAAAAATCATAAAAATGACTTATTGCGTTGCAAAATGGATTTGAAATGTCACAAAAAACAGTGAAAAAAAAATAGCAAAAAATCACATATGTGACTTAACCTCCTACTAAAATGCTTCTTAGTCTTTCATAAACTCTTAGATGAATCTGTAAATTCTAACCACACAAACTAGATTAGTGAGCGCAACGTTTTCAACAAAAATTATTGAAAATAGATCATATATGAAGAAGTGATGAGCCGCCGAAGTTCACTGAAATGCAAAAATTTCTGGATTTTGATCTTTGAATTGCTCCCAAACATTCAAAACAACTTGAAACTTTTACCACAAAAACTAGATCTTTACGGGAATAAAGCCCAACAAATTTTATTGAAAACAAAAATTTGATGAAAAAGATACAATCTCCCAAAGTTGTGGCCATCACAATGCAGTGTGCTAAACCTAAATTGAACCTTAGAATTTTGAATGACCTTCACAAGATGAATACGTCTTGGATTGATCTGAAAATTTTACCATAGAGACTAGACTAGTATGCGCAACTTTTCCAACAAGTTGAGTTCGAACATCAGATGCAAAAGTTAGAGTGCTTCAAAGTGGACTGTTAGGACACATTTTGTCCCCTGCGGCGATGAGGGGTTAAGGGGTAAGGCATAGAGAAGCATTCAGTTCGTGTGACCACAAAAATCACAGGGAAATAAATCACAGGGGATTCGCAGGGGATTCGCAGGGGATTCGCAGGGGATTCGCAGGGGATTCGCAGGGGATTCGCAGGGGATTCGCAGGGGATTCGCAGGGGATAATCGGATGGCACGCCTAAACCCACGCGTGAAGCGTCCACGCGTTTTCATTTGCGCAGGTCCCTCCYTCCCTCGATATCTACGAATTCTCCATCGGATCCTCGTCAGGCTTCGGTCGAAGTGAATGCCTTTCCACAAAATCTACGTTTGTCAAATGTAATCTACATACAAGATTGTAGGTGGGAGCACGGAGGCAAGCGGAGGGCACGGGCCAGAACGCGTGTATATTGTACGTTGTGCTCTCAACTCTACCAAAAGTGCTACATATCAGCGTCAGGATGTGATTTAATTGTATTGTAATATTGAACATCTACACTCTTGTGACTCAATCTATGGCCATGCTGCAAAAAGGGACCTAATTCCCACCAGTTCTTCCCTATCCCTATCCCCATCTGGATGAAGGGGGTAGGGAATGAGAGTCCCTACCAACTCTTCCCTACAACTTGAACATTTCACCAAATTGAATGTAATTATGAGCATTGTTACTAGTTGGCCTAAATATATGACCATTCAAGAATTACCAACATTGCTACCAATTGGCTTGAACATGTCACCATTCAAGAATTACCACCATTGTTATTAGTGAGCTTAAATATATAATGAGTTTTTCAATGTTGAAAACATAAAATTATTGTGTGTAACCAAATTAAAAACAATAATTATTACGGTTGTTCTATTGAAGTGTTATCATTTCAATTATAAAACAATTTTGTTGGCCAAGCATATTCATTTAGATTAACTATAGTGGTTCATTTCTATTTTAACAAAAATATGGAAAATTTCATTAAATATTCCATGTGCCATTTTCAGACCGCACAATCTGAAATGTGATAGTGACATCAAGGACGGGTATAGATTTCAAAATCTATGACATTGTAGATTTCAGACTGCGCAGTCTGAAACATCTAGGAAAGTTGTAGATTTCAGAGATCTAGGTTAGGAATAGTTTTCAAAAATCTATAATTGGTTTAGATATTAGACCATGCGGTCTAACATGTAAAAAGTGCCATGATAACGGAATGCCGCCATTTTAATGAAATTCGCCATGAATGAAATTTTTTTAATTCATCTCCTTATACATCTTCAATATTCTTTGCAATGAAGTCCACATTTTTTTTAAATATTGCTACATTAATTTATTTTTTACATGTTATAAGTATGCAGCATTCCATTTAAAAAAAAATCAAAGACCAACAAGTACCCAACAATCACTTAATAAGTGGAAAGCAATCAGTTCGTTGTGTACACAACCCCTAACCTGTTTTAATTGCGTACATGATAAGGTAAGCCACCCCATTTCCACCAACTCTCCAATTGTATCATCCTAATTTTGGCCCCAAACCTTTTTATTTTCTCACAAAATCACTGCATTAATGTCAACAAGGGGTAGCATGTCAATTCTTTAATGGTAACAATTAAGTACTAGTAGATACAAGGAAGAGCGGTTATGGTTTGTTACAAGGTTGTTCATGACTCCACTCTATGAGCACTTTTGTAATTTAACCCCTAAAGTCCCATTGTCCCCTCAAGAGACAATTTGGATTTTGGGCAGGCATTAGATGAGAAACGAGGCCTCTAGAGGGCCGTTTCAGGCATGTTCTCCTTGCTGTTCTCAATGCAATGATGGAACGACTGGCTGCTGTCAGAAAAATAATTACCAAAAAACAAAAAACAAAAACAAATTTTTTTTTGGTCCTGAAAAGTAAAAAAAGAGATTTTTTTTCTTACAAAAAAAAATAATCTGACATGGCAGTCGCTTCACCACATCAGGCTGCTGCTATAGTGCTGCGGGAACGCAGGAACACAACAGGGAAATCGCAGCCCTCCCTGAGCCTCTAAAAACATGTAATGTTCTTGTCCTTGATTTTTTATGAATTTTTTTGAAACTTTCTCATAATATAGAAAAATTGAATAGCTTTGTGGGAATATAATTTTTATTTCAATTGCTGCCCGGGAGCAAAAGTTATATCCTAAAACCCCCAGAACTAAACTCGGCGGGCAGTAGAAATTATTTTTAAATTTTCTTTTTCCTAAAATGATATATTTTTGTCTACATGTGAAGCTTTGATTCATTCTTTTTGGACTAGTAATGAGAAAGTTATGAACAATCTTGTTTTTCGGGCAATCTAAGCATCTTCTTGAAAAAAAACTTATAGGATTCATTTTTTAATGCAATTTTCACAATTTTTCACAAAAAAATTGTTGGACAAGGTGAAGTTTGCTTTCTAGAACAATCTCACCATTGGGAATATTGTGTTTCAATCCCATCTTAGAGCTATTAACCATTTAGTTTTTCTTTCAATCTTGGACCTACTTCTACTTAACAATTTTTTAAAGATTGAAATTCAAGTGTGTGTTTTTTGAAAAAAAATTTATAAACTTTCAACTCAATTCTTCAACATTAATTTTGCAAGATGAATTTTCCAAATGGTATTTTTTCATATTATGTAAATTTCTTTAAATGGCACAATAGGCATTTTGTAAGAGTATTAGACCCAATCGTAYTSTTATGCCAAAAATAGATGAGTCTACAACTAAACACTTGAGCAATTTAGAGTATTTTCTCCTATTAAATTTTCATAGTTATTTTTTAATCTAGTCAACAATTTGGTCAAAATGCTTTGCTTTCTAGAAATAATGTGAATTAATTAAGATTTTTTGTAGTCTAACTTTGTAGATTTCTAAAACCATGCCCTAGTTAGTGACAATTGCATCTCACGAGACAAGTACAGATTTCCTAAGCTTTGGAATGAAGATGGGATATAAATAGTAAGAAAATTAGGACAAATGAACTAATTAAAAAATTTAGGACAMAGTAAATAAATAAATAAAWTKGGRWTKSYWAMYWA